>JARGCV010000089.1:355000-372500 GCA_034064705.1 Bothrops alternatus
AGGGTGTGGGATGGAGCTGCCCCATGTGTCCCACACCCATTCTGAGCTGCAGAATGAAGCTGCTCCTTCGGCTGCAGAAGAAGTGGGCCAGCTGAGCAGGGCTGTTGGTGAAAAAGACACCCACCCAAAAAAACCAAAACCTGGTGCCTCTTTTGGAGGCCAAAAATAAAAATAAGATCCCGTCTTATTTTTGGGGAAACACGGTATCTACTCAAAGTTTGGTCTAGCACAGGGGTGTCTAACTCACCACGTCACATGATGTGTCACAGCGTATCGTGACTTTTTTCCTCTTGCCGGAGCTGGGATGGGCACAGCTTGCACGTGATGCATCTGGCCCAAGGGCCGGTCTAGCAGTTCAGGCATTAGACCAGGAGATTGTGAGTTCTAGTCCTGACTTAGGCATGAAAGTCAGCTAGGTGACTTTGGGCCAGTCACCAGGAGACTGTGAGTTTATGGATGTGAAGGAAGGAAGGAAGGAAGGAAGGAAGGAAGGAAGGAAGGAAGGAAGGAAGGAAGGAAGGAAGGAAGGAGGAGAGGGAGAAGCATTTGGGGAAAAAATCCTTCCTTCCTTCCTTCCTTCCTTCCTTCCTTCCTTCCTTCCTTCTTAAAATGGGTCTGAACAACTGTTTCACAAAGGCTGCAATATACAGCAGATTTTTATAGAAAAGACAAAACAGAGCACCAAATATTACTTTTACTGCTGACATGTATTAACCCTACTGGAGTTCTAAAAAGAAAATGCTTTTAAATAAACCCTTTATTTTATTTTATTTTATTTACAGTTGTGCGGTACCTGACTCATCATAGGGTAAATTTATCTTGACCCCGTTGTGAAAAAAGGAAGCTTCTATGCACCCCTACATTTTTAGGGAGTCAGGAGGAGAGGAACAATAATCGGATATCTGTGGCAGACAATTAGTTATGAGTTAATTAAACAAGGGAACATCTGTTTAGAGGGAATATTTTCATTTATCTACATCTAATTAAAGGCAAAGCTAATTGTTTTTAAGTCACTTCATTCATTCTGCAAGAAATATCCATTTTGCTCAGGAATCACTAGCACCGCAGTTCAGTTTAGCATTTTAATTGCAAGATTCTCCAAAGGGGGGGAGGTGTCACTCCCTAAATACACCTCCCAAGGAATCTGTTTCCTTTTCAGCCAAGCTGAAAAATCAATAACGAACCCTTTGGTGTAAGAGGTCTCCGTGGCCAATTATTTGCATGTCAAGCTGAGCCAATTGGAGGCTAAAATACTCTTCCAGAGCCTTCATCCAAAGAGACAGCTGTAAATATGTATTTCCAATTGACTCCCGGTGAGAGATCTCTAGATTATTCTGGAGTGCATATTCATGAAGTCTGACAACAGCATTTACCCCTCCATTATGATAAAATTTAGGGGCATCACTGCAACTGCTGGAAACCAATCTTATTATCACCCTGAAAGAAGACAAAGTGATGTTATAGGGCTGAAACCTTTATTATATTGATTGATTCCAAAACTACACCGCAGGTTGCAGGCAATTACAGGAAGCAAGATTTCATATCTCTTTCCTTACTTTTTATTTTTTTATTTTTGGAAGATTTAGGAGAGAAAAACCTTCACGGCTGTTTAGCTATGAACCACTGGGGTTAAGACAAATGCTTCTTTGTGTGGCTAATATGGATAAACACGTGCCAAATACATTTTAAAACAGGCATATAGGTAACAAATAAATCTAGGGAAGTAAAAACACTGTTGTTGTTTTTTGAGTCTTTTCTCAAATTCTCTGTGCCAGTGGATTCTCTTGTTATATAATTTAGGCTGTGCTAGTTGCAGATGATAATGCAATCTATGTGGGGGGGCTTCAGTGTTGAGAAACTATATTTAGGGCCTGTCTTTTGTGGGTCTGTAATTTTGCAGTATTTCTACAGAAGGGCTTGATTTGGAAAAAAAAATGTGCCAATAGAGGAGAATATTTGTAGCTAAAGTTTGAACTGTGAGGTCCTTGATGCTCTCTGAGTTTGGTTGTTTTCTTGCAGACGTTTCATTACCCAAACTACCTAACATCATCAGTGCTAGTAGGGAATAGGGTTTGCTCTCTATTCTGTACTAGCACTGATGGTGTTGCCTAGTTTGCGTAATGAAATGTCTGCAAGAAAACAACCTAGCTCAGAGAGCATCAAGGACCCCTTTAAAAAGGGATTTTGAAGATTCCAGTGATTTGGGCTTCTGATCCATTGTAATCTGGCAGTCGATGGTTTCTGTAAACTACAATAAATTCTGCTTTGGGAATAATTTGTGGCATCTCTAATTATAGTGCCAGGTAATTAAGAGAAACAATTTCTTGCATCAAAGAAACATTTAGATAATGGCATCAGTTGTATATTTTTATTCGTGGCTTGTTTTTTTTGTTTTTTTTTACATTTCTGCTATGGTTGCTTGTTTTATATTATGGAGTCATTAGCTGGACTATTAGCTCCTGTGAGTATCGTGAGTATCATAAAATTCATAGAATCAGAACATCACAGTATGACAGCATACGTCAGAGGTTATCTACGCCAACTTCCTGTATACAGATCGTCCTTGACTTACAATATAATGGAGGCTGCTTATTGTGGCCATAAGCTATGATGGTCACTTACATGACCAGCCCAATTTTATGACCTTTTTATCAGCTGTTGTTAAGTGAAGCAATGGTTTACAATCAGCTGGGTTTGCCGAAAATGGGAAGTAAATGCCAGTTTTGGGCAAAAATATTGTAAATCAAAGTCACATGATTGTGGGGCACTACAAATGGCCATAAATGCAGGCTGGTTGCTGAATGCCCAACATATGATCATTGGAACTTTGGAGCTGGGTCATAAGTACCCGTGGAAAGGTGCCTTATGAATTTGACCAGTTGCTAAATGACCAGTTATAGATTGAGGACTACCTGTAGAATCTGGTAAAGGTTTTAGACAGATGGTATTCAGATCTTGTTTGAAGTGATTCCATTGATTGGAAATTCTTCCCCTCAGGAAAACATCTCCCATTTCTATCCTGAATCTACTGTCCTTGTCCGGTGCAAAGGATCGGGAAGATATGCTAAGTTGCAGTTCAGAAGATTTATTGCTCAAGCTTATGCATAAAGAATCTAGTCAACTCAAATAGTAACTTGGCACCAGATAAAGGTCAATGGAATTCAAGAAAAGTTGGACTTAGTCTCTTTATGGGAATGTAATGACTCTACTCTGATGATGCACTTAACTCCCCTTCTGAAGTCTGCCTGCTCTTCTCTTACATCCCTCTAATTTCAACTCAGATTTGGTCCTGCAGAGAAAAAGTCCAGTCACTAATCTGTTGATATTGTATGTGTGCACACACTTACTACTCTAGTTAAAAATTCTATCTACAAGAAAAATAATGAACTAAATTAATTTCTCAAGACATGACCCAAATTCTCCAGATAATTCTTTGGGATCCCACTTATAAAACACCCTGGACTTTAGCTAAAGCTCTTCAATCTGCAACTGACATTCAACTTTTAGTTTTTAATTAGAAGAAACAAATCATTTATCACTTGATTTATCACTCATTGCTTGTATGTACACTGAGAGCTTATGCACCAAAGACAAATCCCTTATGTGTCCAATCACACTTGGCCAAGAAAGAATTCTAATTCTAACCATCTCACAAAGTGAAGCTGCATTCAAAGGTATGAATGTGGATTTATGTTTTTTTAAAGATGAAAGTCTATTCCTTCTGTCTGATAATTTGCTTTATTCTCTCAAATTATTATTTGGGAACAATGCTGAATATTCATCAACTTTCCAAATTTTACACTGAATTCATAAGGCAAAGAATCTGAACAGATAATTCTCAAAAAAAGGGATCTTTTTGATATAAATTTTGTTAAAAGCTTGTCCCCAGGAAAGAGATTATGAAGCCCTCATTATAAATGTTAAGACCATACTTAGAATACTGCATCCAGTTTTGGCCACCGTATTATAAAAAAGATGATGAGACTCTAAAAAGAGTGCAGAAAAAAGTCACAAATTAAGGGGGGTGGAGGCTAAAACATACAAAGGACGGTTGCAGGGATTGGGTTTGTCAAATCTAGTGAAAAGAAGGACTAGCAGTGATAGCAGTGATAGCAGTGTTCCAATATTTGAGGGGCTGCCACAAAGAAGAGGGAATCAACCTATTCTCCAAGCCACCTGAAAGCAAGGCAAGAAGCAATGGATGGAAACTAACCCAGGAGAGAAGCAATCTAGAACTAAGGAGAAATTTCCTAACACTGAGATTAAGTAACCAGTGGAACGACTTGCCTTCAGAAGCTGTGGGTGCTCCATCACTGGAGGCTTTTCAGAAGAGATTGGACAACCACTTGTCTGGAAAGGTATAGGGTCTCTGAGCAGGGGATTGGATTAGACGACCTTCCAACTATGTTATTCTGTTTTTCTCTTATCTTCCGTTTCTATTCAAAGTATTCACAATGTGTCCCTTTAATTTGAACATGGGAATTATTTTGAACCCTTTCAAGTAATAAATGTTAATAGACCAATCCTGAGATGGTCTGAGGTCCTGAACATCAGTCCCCCCACATTGGGATGGATGCAAATCCCATATATTTACAGAATCAGGATAGCATGCCAAGTATAACAGGAGAATATGCATAGATCAGAGACAATAAAGGGAGAGACTGTTGGAACATTTGTAAGCAGCCAGCAAAAAATAGAGACAAAGACTCAAAGTAACTCATCTCTTGGCAGTCAATATCTCACAGAATCCATATGCATGTAGACAGGAAGGTCAAGGAGATGCTCCTCTAAGGAGAAAACCTGCAGGGTTTCATCCATCAAAAACCTATTAATAATAGAAAAGATTATTCACCGATAATGCAAATATAATTACAGTCACCCCGTAGCCCTAGTACAGGAAGAGCATATATTGGATCTGCAAAATAAATGGCACAATTCCTTTGACACAGTAGCTGGGTCACTTTAGTTAAGAGTTTCAGGATAGCTACAAGCAACTGGGACTTTTTATATATACTGGAGGGAAAAACACTTTGACTTAAATATGTGTAGCACAAACCAATTGGAATCGTATGCTATGAACATACTGATATTCTCAGGTTAATAAATGCTAGTTGTATGGCTGGAATTTATGCCTAGTAGCTGTATGGTGAATCCTTTACATGAAGATTCTTGAACTGTCATTTGAGACTGGGGATATATGAGCTATGGGCCTTTCATACTTCCTTCAAGTGAATCTGGAGTCTGTTTAATTATTTATCATTTAAAATACTGGTAATTATGATTATTAATTATTATTTAAAATATTTATATGGGCAATTGCTGGCCATCAACATACCAATCAACCAATAGGAACGCACCACATAAATGTGACTCATAGAATAGCCCAAAACACATATTCCGGTAGAGCAGAGGTATCAAACTGCTGGCCCATGGGCTGGATGCATCATGACGAAACCACGCCCACCCCATTGCCAGCAATGGGGAAAAAGTCACAATACGTCGTGACACGTCACATGACGTTGCAAGTTTGACACCCCTGCAGCAGAGAGAAGTTCCCTGAGGTTGGGCTCCAGCATGAATCCAAAAGCTCAGAAGACTAAACTTTTGGTTCTGGTGATTGACCCAGATTGGATCTTGCAACATTATCCTGCAACATGTATATCTGATTTCATTCATAAAATACTTATATCCAATCTTCCATAATGATATTATTATTATTATTATTATTATTATTATTATTATTATTATTATTATTATTATTATTATTATTATTATTATTATTATTATTATTATTATTATTATTATTATTATTATTATTATTATTGGTTCACACCCAACTGCCAGTTCTTTAGCTGGTGTTGAACTTAATTCGCATTGAGTTCTTCCCAAGAACCTAGGATGTGATCATGTATTGGTGTAGTATATGTGCGGATTCAGGCAGGATAGTCTTTTGCAACTGACTTTTGCAAATGCCCAGATTTTCTAAGTGCTGTTCAAGATTTTAAGATTCTTACAATAAAATAGAATTAGCTCGTTGGATTGTGTTTCTGTCTGGTTTATCTGGACATCAATCTTGCAAGTCTCAAAGTTTAATCTCCCACCCTCATGTTGAACTTCCTGGTACATTAGGATAGGCCCCAAAGGTGCTTTTTCAGAAGGCAACTGGACTTTCTTGTTTTTCTTTGAAGATATTTCCCTTCTCATCCAAGATGCTTCTTCAGCTCTGACTGGATGGTGGGGGATGTAAGGATTTATACTCCTTGCATACAGCTGGTCATTTGCATTCTTTTAGGGAGTTGTTGAGGCCACCTGGAGGCTTATCTGTGTCTTCAGGGTCACTGAGTGGTGCAAATGGGTGTGGTGCCTTCTTGGAACTGCTGAAAGGACTGTGTTGTAGACTGAAGATAGATGATATCATATCCCTCCCCTTCTATTGAGAGAGAGCTGTTCAATTTTGACATAGATGGCTTCTTTGAGCCCTCTTTCAAATCAGTGGTCCTCTCTGCCCAAAATGTAGACTTTGTTGTCTTTGAAAGAGTGGCCTTTGTCTTTTAAATGCAGATGGACTGCTGAATCTTGTCCTGATGGGTTTGTTCTCCTATGTTGTGCCATGTGTTTATGAAGTGGTTGTTTTGTTTCCCCAATGTACAGATCCGAACATAGCTTACTACATTGTACTGCATGTTGCTCACTTTTTGTCTGGGTGTTTTATCCCTGGGGTGGACAAGCTTCTGCCTTAGAGTATTCATGGGTTTGAAGCATGCACGTATGTTATGTTGGCTGAAGATCCTCCTGAGCTTTTCCAATATTCCTGCAACATAACATATGGCATGACAAGCAAAACATCTTAAAGAAAAACAAGAAAGTCCAGCTGTGGAAAAGCACCTTTGGAAGAACTATGACCTGAATGACTGAGAATCTCCATCGACATTAGGATGGGTCTTTCCTAAGTTTCTTCCTCTGACTGTTAAGCAGTTGTGGGCTCCTCCTTCCCTTATCTCTTCATTTCCCAGGGTGCATCTCTTCTTTGTCCCTCAAGGTCATTCTCACATATAATGTCACATCTTGACATTTTTTTCAACCATACACAGGATACACTTTCTTTTGGAAAGCAAAAAGATTGTTGTGTATTCACTTTTGACATTGGGAGGGTGGGGACTATGCTAACAATGGTCTCTTTTATGGTGCCATAATAAAACACAAAATGCACTGATTGCTTAGAGAGCGCCACACACAAGACCTAGTGATTTCAAGTAATCTCCACTATCACTACCAAACAAGCAAACACAAACTCAGAAGGAAAGAAACATAAACTGTTAATTGCTTAAAAGGAGAATCAACCTTTGTATGAGATGCACAGGATACAGTTAAGACTATCAGACTTTCCTTGGTTATAAGATGTTTGCGTTCTCCAATAAATTCTGTTGGTAGGTTTGCTTCATTACAAACACAATATAAATATTCAAGCAGAACGTATATTCTTAATGAATTAGTCTGATTGATTTAATTACATTTACAATCTGTTACTTCTTGTATAATTTCTTAAATTAAAAAAAACCTCTAATTGCTGCTGGATGCATGATAGTTTTCAACAAGGTGGGTGTCAAATCTTACCAAAGAAGTGTCAACCAACCATGAATGAAATTAATACTGGAATGGAAGCTTTCTAATACCATTAAATGAGAGGATTTTGTTTTGATTTCAATTGTACAAAGACTTCATTCTTTCCCTACAGTCTATCACTAGACATTAACTGTAACAGAGGTGCAGAATGCATGCAAATGCTGACTCACTGAGAAATTTAAGCATTGAATTTGAGGCTCTGTTGCCTTAAGTCTGAAATCTGGCACTTCTTATCTTTTGAAAGCAGAATTAGATATAAGAAGTCCTCCACATACAAGCACAACTGAGCCCAAAATTTCCATTACCAAGCAAGACAATGAAATTTGCCCCCTTTTATGACTTTTCTTGGCACAGTTGTTAAGTGAATCACTGCAATTATTAAGTTAGTAACATGGCTATTAACATAATCTGGCTTCTCCATTGACTTTGCTTGTGAGAAAGTCACAAAAGATGATCACATCATCCCCCCTCCCCGGACACTACAGCCATCATAAATATAAGCCAGTTGCCAAGTGTCTGGATTTTGATTATGTGACAATGGGGATGTTACAATGGTCGTAAGTGTGAAAAACTATAATAAGCCACTTTTTCACTTCCACATCAAACAGCCACAAAAAGAATGATTGTAAATTGAGGACTATCTGTACGTAAAGAACAAAACACATACCCGTGTTTCCCCGGATGTAAAGCCTAGCCTGAAAATAAGCCCTAACTTGATTTTTGGGGGTGGGCCTAATATAAATCCTATCCCCAAAATAAGCCCTAGTTTAGGGGTGAGGCGCACACCTAAAAATCAAGCTAGGGCGAGGATGGGGGTGGAGCTGCCCCATGTGCCCCACAACAACTTACCGTTGCAGCTGGGCATCCCATGAACCGACACCTGCTTTACCTCACCGGCCCACTTCTGTAGTTGAAGGATAGGCCTTTGCAGCTGAGAATGGAGCTCCGGCCTCCATTTCATGGCAAAATGTAGGTCAGCGCTCCATTCTCAGCTGCAGAGGCATTTCCTTTGGCCACAGAAGAACTGGGACAGCTGGGTGGGGCTGTCGGTGCCTCTACCACAGGGGTTCTCAACCTTGGCAACTTTAAGACTTGTGGACTTCAACTCCCAGAATTCCTCAGCCAGCAAAGCTGGCTGAGGAATTCTGGGAGTTGAAGTCCACAAGTCTTAAAGTTGCCAAGGTTGAGAACCCCTGTCTACCATGAGGTGAGACTGTGGAAAAAATACCCCCCCCCCAAATAAGACTTGGTGCCTCTTTTGGAGACAAAAAAAAAATAAGACTAGTCTTATTTTTGGAGAAATGTGGTAGAAGTTACATGAAAAAGAAGACTGGGTGGGTCTCTCATAAAAATCAAAGGGCTTTTTTTTTAAATTGCTATATTGTTTTTTTTTTTTAATTCCCTATGATTTAATGGGAGCTAGATAAGCATGGCAACTGTGGTTTTCCTCTGAAATTTATTATAAAATTACAGGACTGATGTTTAATGAAAAGATATGTATATAAATATTGACAACAAGCTAGAAAATATTGATGTTCCAGACCACAGAAGATTGGCTCAGATTCCCACTGAAATCCCCAGTAAATGAATGTAAAGGTGAGTTACAGAATCTGATAAACTCATAACAAATGAGCAATACTGTAATTGCTTAACAGTAATAAAATCAGCATAATTCTAAATAATAAGTCACAGTAAACAAGGAAGCCCTGCCTTTTGTTTGCCAAGAGCGGATAGGAACTCTTACTTATATCAAAGTGGATTGAATTCATATTGGCCTGTTTTCATGAACGAATTTCACTGCTGGAATAACCACTTGGAAGATGCGACTTTTGTGGGGAGAGTGTCAGCTGCCCTCTCTTGCTTGCTTGTGCTTCACCACCATGTAATGATATTCTGCCACGGACCCTGGGAAGAGTGGACAGGAGGGACGATACTTGAGGGAAAGCGAAACTACTGTATCTCCCCGAGACATTGCTTCATGGTCATCCGGCTGGGAGAAAAAAGCAGCTGCATACTAACCATACCAACCTTAAAATGATTGCTTTGAAAACATCTTGCTTCAACACAATTGGTGGGGGGGGGGATCAGCAATGAGAGGCAGTTAATTTGACTTGTAATAAAATTATACTTTTCTCAACTAATGGAAACAAGGATCATTTTTATTTAGAGGTTTAAGTGCTGGCAGGTCTGACAGCAGGATAAATTCTTTAACACTAGGCAATATTTACTGGAAAACTACACATGCCATTGCTTAAATTAGTGAGATGCATCAATGGATAATTGTAAGAATGTGAGTCCTAGACAAAGGAATTCACCTGTGTATTTCTGCACCCGTTCACATACATTTTGTTGAAAAAGAATTTGCTTTTATTTTATTTTTAAAGGAGAAGAGTTTTTTGGTGACATTCTCATGGGTGTATTTATTCTAATTTAGTTATAATGTTAGCATGTATATCTGTGAATCCTTTGTGCTGCATTTCACAATCTTCTCTAGTGCTGATAATGTCACCTACTTTGGTAATGAAACATCTGCAAAAAAACACCACCACCATTTTTCTCCCCAAAGATCTTTGGTTTGACATAAACACTCTCAATGATTGTCCTTGTGTTCTTTTGGTCAAGCTAATTTTTCAAGCCTTTGAAGCATCTCATAATGTGTAGAATTTATTTACTGTGGAAGGTAATGGGCTGAATTTGCAGATGATAAACTGGGTCAGCTAGCTTCAGTTCTCCAAAAAGTGATTGTCTACTACAGAACATAGAGTAATAAGGTTGGCGGGGACCTTTGAGGTCTTCTAGTCCAGGAGTCCTCAATCCCTGGGCCCCAATCCACTACTGGGCCATGGCCTACTTGGAATTGGGTGGTGTGAGTGGCTGGCTGTGCCCCTGGAACTCAACTTTCATGAGCGGTGGGCCAGTGGGCACTCGCGTGTGTGCACACTGGCCTGCCGCTCACACAAGTCAAGCTGTGTGTATGCGTACCAGCCTACCACTCGCATAAGGACTGCATGTGCATGAATGTGCATGCCGACCACTGTTCACGTGGCCCAGTTCCCCTCTCCCCCCACAAGCTGCACTGCCAAGCTGCAAAACTGCAAGAGATCCTATACAATTCCAGACAATTGGTGGTCCGGTCTCTTCTTGAAAAGCTCCAGGGATGGAGGACCCACGACTTCCAGAGTCAAGCCATTCCTACTGTCAGGAAATTTCTCCTGAGTTCTAGTTTGAATCTCTCTTTAATTATCTTCCACCCATTGCTTCTTGTCCTGCCCTCAGGCACTTTGGAGAATAAGTTGACTCCTCTGTGACAGTCCCTCAAGTAATGGAAGACAGTTATCATATCACCCCTAGTCCTTCTCTTTGTTAGACTACACATACGTAGTTAGTTTGTTAGGCTAGCCATATCTAATCATGGTTTTCTTCTATGTGGCTTTGGGGATTTATTGGAAACTTTAGCATCTGAATCACTGAATAATCATAGCTAAGTAAAGAAAGAGACCCATACCCTTCCTACATATGGCCAAGGAGAGTAAAGGGCAAGCAACTGACAAAAATCGGTATTGCAATATCACAAAGCAAACCCCACCCTTTTCATACAATGTTGCATAGGTCTACAGAGCTTGCATTACAACATCATTGTGCTTTTGTCGTGTTGTGGACAAAACCTTGGGAATCTCTGGATAATCACTGCTTTTTAGGATCTGTGTCTCCATGCTCACACATGGAGGTGATCTTTATAGGTCAGAAGGAGCAGATGGTACTAATTAAGTTCATGATTGAACTGGGAGTTGCATTGAGGTCTCCCAGAGGTGAAAGGTTAAAATGAACATGAATTGATGCTGCTTCTCTACAAAGAGCATATCTGTGTTCATCCCCCACCAAGGCATCCACAGACATCCCAGGATCAGGTTTCAAGACATTTAGACCTCATTTGTACAAGGCAACCATGATTTAAAAAGCAGGAAGAAAACATTTTAGGTGCAGCTGTAATTTTGCAAAGCTTATGACCCCCACCCCATTGAGATTGACCCAGCCATGTTCTCTCCAAAGTAATTAAAATGTTATGCAAATTAAATATGAAAATCCCTGACTAAAGTTAATTACATATTTGTTTGCAAGGACTTCTCTTTTTATTTCCCTTTCTTTTATCTTTCCATCCATCGTGAGTGATCTGCTCCAAATTCCACATCTTCTAAATAAGACAAACAATAGAGTCTAATGTAGAAACAGAGTTGCACATTCCAGTCAAAAACCCTATAGTTCTTAGGAATGTTCTTAGCCTTTAGACGCACACTGCATAGTAAATCAGAGAAGATACATCTGCTTTGAATGTCTCAGCCAAGCAGACACAGAAATCAAGAGTGTTTAGTCTCTAGTTGCTTGCAAATACTCCAAATTCTCTACTGCTCTGCTGACTTTTGAACCAGTTGGAACATCTTCAATAAGAGATTACCTCATAGAAAGTCTGGAAATTGTGTCTAGTCCTGGAAATGTGAAGGAAATAAGCAATTCTTCCTTGAAATCTTTGACCAAACCTTGTATATTTAATGTCATGAACAAGAACCAGCGTCTCAGGAAGTTAATTTTTACAAATCTCCTAGAAATGACTGGAGATACACTGAAAATCCACTCCAGGATTGTTCCAGAGCTACCATTAGAAAAACAATAGTGAGAAGTGTGATAGGAAATCAATAGTAGCATAACTCCTAACTGGGTCATATCTCTGATAGAACAGAACCAACATTAATGGTGGAATTAATGCTTTAATCAATTCCCTTCAATTTGGTAGAAAAAAGGTTGTTTTATTTTCCCCTTTCCAAAACCAAAGGCCATTTTGATGGTCCCCCCCCCTGAATAAACATAATTATATGTTATCCTAATTACAAACTGGCTAAAAGTTGCTTTTATTCCTTGTCTTGTAATTTCCTGTCTTCAGGAAATTCTAGTTCCCAAAAGACATGGTGGGAGATTTAGCCTCGCAGACTTGCAAGAGTCTGTTACTGTAGTTTTACAAGAAAGTAAAATTACTTCATCCGGTTGTGTTGATGAAGATTCTCAGCCAACCAGGTAGAATTGTCTGGAAGTTGCGTCATGGCAATTGGACTTATTTTGGTTCATCTAGTTGTGTTACCTGTCTAGTCTACCTGGGAAGACTGGTTTGAATCTTGCAAGTCTGAAAGTACAAACTGTGCACAATCTCTTTTAAGAATCAAGATCACATGAAATGTTAATACCATTTTACAATGCCTTGGTAAGGCCACACTTTGAATACTGTATCCAGTTTTGGTCACCATGATGTAAAAAAGATGTTGAGACTCTAGAAAGAGTGCAGAGAAGAGCAACAAAGATGATCAGGGGACTGGAGGCTAAAAGATATAAGGAACAGTTGCTGGAATTGGGAATGTCTAGCTTAATGAAGAGAAGGACGAGGGGTGACATGATAGCAGTGTTCCAATATCTCAGGCATTGCCACAAAGAAGAGGGAGTCAAGCTATTCTCCAAAGCACCTGAAAGCAGGACAAGAAGCAACAGATGGAAACTAACCAAAGAGAGAAGCAACCTAGAACTAAGGAGAAATTTTCTGACAGTTAGAACAATTAATCAGTGGAACAACCTGCCTCCAGAAGTTGGGAATGCTCCAACACTGGAAGTTTTTAAGAAGAGACTGGACAGCCATTTGTCTGAAATGGTATAGGGTTTCCTGCCTGAGCAGGGGGTTGAACTAGATGACCTCCAAAGTCCCTCCCAACTTTATTATTATTATTATTATTATTATTATTATTATTATTAATTATTATTATTATTATAGTTAGTGTTGTAAGATATAGTGGTACCTCAGTACTCATTGTTAATTGGTTCCAGGAGATGTGATGAGTACCAAAAGCAATGAGAACCAAACAAATTTTTCCCATAAAGAATGATGTAAATCAATTTAATGCATTCCCAAACTAAAAAAAAATACTCATTTTAAGGTAATATGTAAAAAAGATGGAGTTTTATATGATTACTTTACATGAGAAATAAACCTAAAAATTAATAAATACTTAAATAAAAACTTCTCTTGATCTGTATTGATGAGAAAAAAGCTCAAAAATACAGAAAATGAGCACAGAAGCTAAGATAAGACTGCAAGGGGAGGTGCACAGGGCAAGAGCTACCACATGACTAACATGTCACCCTTTGTTTTGGCTGGAAAGAGTAGCGAGTCATGAAGCAACCAACATCGACCTCTAACTTGCGTGTCGAATATCAAACAATAAGTAGTGGGGCGAAATTTCTCGTCCAAATGCATTGAGTACCAAAGTTGATGAGTTGTAAAGCAGTTGGATACTGAGGTACTACTGTACAGAGCAGAGGTCTTCAAACTTGGCTTTTTTATGACTTGTGGACTTCAACTCCCAGAATTCCTCAACCAGCGTGTCTGGCTGAGGAATTCTGGGAGTTGAAATCCACAAGTCATAAAAGGACCAGGTTTGAAGACCCCTGGTATAGAGTTACTTAAAGTTGCAAGATAAAGTTGGTAAAATATAAAATATTTAAAGTTCTGAGATAAATAAAGTTGTAAGATAATGCTTTAAATTTCTAACAATCTCTTTCTCCCTCTGTTTCTTCTTCTCTTCTTTCCTTCCTGAAGTTCTTCGGGAAGCTCCTGAAAACTGTTATGCAGTGGAGCTGTTCAGTGATTTTGAGCCTTCTAATCAGTCTGGATTAGACTTCTCTAGTACTACGTGTCAGGGAATGTATGCATCTGTCACTCAGAGAGGGTTGTATAGGTGTTCCATTTATATTTCTGCAAATGTAATGTTCTGGCTAGGGGGCGCTCAAAGAGAAAAGCATAGAACAGGAAGTGAAATCAATCAATCAGCATGCAGAATGCACATCTTTACACAATGTGCAGTTGGGATTTGGAAGGTGTGGGTGTCCACCCATCTGCAGCCATCTTCAACCTATGCTTGCCCATCAATCCCTTTGCAGCGTAGGTATGAAGTGACAGCTACGGACAATTGCAGGCAACTGTTATTACCTTATTCCAGGACATTTCTTCTATCTAACCATGGCATTCCAGTTAATCTAATACTTCACTGCAAATCAGGTTTGATTCTGCTTAGTTTTTTTCAGATCAGTCAAGATTAGTGAGGTGTCACCCTCTGCTGTAGATTTATGAGGTTCTTCACTCAAAAAAGAATTATGAAAGAATAACTCTGTCCATTGACAATACAAAGTGCCTCAAAGATGCTGATGTTAAATATTTTGTGAAAGAAATCATTAACCCTGCCAATGTTTGGGCTTTGAATCTAGGTTTTTGTGCTAATGTAGCACTGCCAAACATCTCTGTTCTTAAAATCATGTCTCGCTTTGGCCCTGTTCTAAGCTTTTTATTGTTGATAGTTTGGGAAGGCGATTTGGAGTAAAACAACACACAAGGTATTTTCATTGACTAGATGCTATGTTGAGGGAGTTAGCTATCTGCTCTTCAGAATCAAGAACGAGGAAATGGTTTAGCAATAGCAATAGCACTTAGACATATATACCACTCCATAGCACATTACATCTCACTCTGGGTGGTTTACAATGTCAGCATATTGCAACCAACAATCTCATTTTACTGATCTCAGAAAGATGGAAGGCCGAGTCAACCTTGAGCCCTATCAGGAGTGAACTCCAGGCTGTGGGCAGAGTTTGCCTGCAATATCGCACTTTAACCACTGCACCACCACGGCTCCTATAAAGCATAAGCTTACAAGAGCACATTTGGTGTGCAGTAGCCTCAGTGTTTCATTGTATAAATGTTAGTGCTTCTAACATCTAGAAGAAATATAGCAACAATGATGATTAGGGGATTGGAGGCTAAAAGATATAAAGAACAGTTGCTGGATTTGGATATGTCTAGTTTAACTAAAAGAAGGACTAGGGGCAACATGACAGCAGTGTTCTAGTATCTCAGGGGCTGCCACAAAGAAGAGGCAGATCAACCTATTCTGCAAAGCACCTGAAGGCAGGACAAGAAGCAATGGACGGAAACTAAACAAGGAGAAGATCAACCTAGAACTAAGGAGAAATTTCCTGACAGTTAGAACAATTACTCAGTGGAACAACCTGCCTCCAGAAGTTGTGGATGCTCTATCCATCACTGGAGGATTTTAAGAAAGGATTGGACAGCCATTTGTCCAAAATAGTATATGGTCCCTTCCAACTCTGTTATTTTGTTATAAACAAATTTTGTTATAAACAAATTCCAAAGTATCTTTCACTCTATATCCACATTTACTACTACATTTACTATAAACATATACGCAAATCAATCTAGCCACTTGCATTTAGTCACGGACCCACTATTAGATTTCTGAGCTCTTTTCCCCATTAACTAATACATGCCTTTGTATTTCAAAACACTTAATCCTCACAGTGGGTGGTGGTAAATGACAATATAAGAAGTGTCATCCTTTTTTTTTTAATCCTGTAGGAAGTGGGGAGATTATTGACTTCCCTGGAGACCCAGAAAGAGGAGAGGAGAGATACTCCTCTAGGAAATCCTTCATGAGTAATCAGCCCTTTCCTTAACAGTTCAAGGGCACGATGGAACAAATAAAAAGACATCTGTCACTGGGTCATTAAACATCTGGCATAAAGATTAGCCATCCTTCCCCCCACCCGCACCAACTGGTTTGAAAATTTATCCGCTCTTCACACAATGTGTGTTTTCTTTCATCTTCTTCAGTAAATCATGTAGCAGATACAACAAAATAGGCCCGTGCATTTTATGGACTATTGAAGCAAGCTGAAAATCTTGGTTGTCCTTCAGTGCAGTATGAGAGCACCTGGAGGCAGAACAAGAAGCAATGGATGGAAACTAATCAAGAAGAGAACCAACCTAGAACTAGGAGAAATTTCCTAACAGTGGGAACAATTAACCAGTGGAACAACTTCCCTCCAGAAAGGGGTGGTGCTCATTTCGGTTTCAAGGCCATTGAGCCAGTGTTGTCTGAAGATATTTCCATGGACATGGGGCCAGCATGATATTATAGAGCACTGTTACCTTCCCACTAAAGTGATACTTATTTACCTACTTGTATTTGTATGCTTTCCAGCTGCTAAGTTGGCAGGAGTGAGGATGGAAGCTCACCATGTCGCATGGAGCTCAGAGCTCAAACCTGGGCTTCTGGCTTTCTAGCCAACAAGCTCAGCATATTAACCACTGAGCCACCACACCACCCTTTATAAAGGTAAACAAGGAGAAAATATCCATGAAGATCTCAACATTCTGAAGGCAGGACTCTCCCTTGTCATTTAATAATGGGGTTGTGAGACCTGAGTTTGGGCAGAGATATTCCCCAGGAGAGGGTTAAAGTGGGGGAACGAGAAAAGCAATACCATGGCTCAGCATGATGGAGAGACAACACTGTTGTCCATTGCCCACTTCACAGTATGTAACTCAAAATAGCAAAAGTGAAATTCATAGGATTCCAATTCCCTGAAATAGAGGTTATACTTGTTCTGTGAGGTGGGGAAGAAAGACTTTTAGAAAATTGGAGGATGATTTTCAGCACCACATTATGTCTGACAACTGTAGGATAAAAGACACAACTGCATGGGAGTTATTTTCGTGAACATCCTCAGTAGGGAGATAACATGTTCCAGGCCTTTTCTGGCATCATTTTAATGCACCTGAATTCCAAAGAACTGAGACTCATCTGGTTTTTCAAGGGACCATAAATCAGCTCAGATTCCTGCAGAGGGTTCATGAACCACAGTCAAAGTCTTGATGAATCTGAGGTTCGTATCAGGATCTTGTGCAGTTTAAGATTCCTTTGTTAATATTTGGGGTTGTTCCAAGCAGGAGATCATCTGGGATCAAACCTTCTTCTGGTGCAATTTC
>JARGCV010000089.1:375000-550000 GCA_034064705.1 Bothrops alternatus
AAAGAAAGAAAGAAAGAAAGAAAGAAAGAAAGAAAGAAAGAAAGAAAGAAAGAAAGAAAGAAAGAAAGATTGGGTAAAATCACCTAACCATCACCTTCTGAGTAAATCTAATTCCTACTTAACTTCCCATTTCCTTGTTCTCTAGGAAATGATCTCACTATATATGTTTCATGAGCTTTAAAGTGGATTTGGACTGGACAGCTTTCAAAGAGAGGACTTCTCCACAGGATCTGGCTGCTTTGGTCAAAGTGATGAAAGCAGTGTGGCCGCATTGCACTATAAGCTCTGACCCTCCTGTGCAATGTCTTTGTTGTTGTTGTTATGCTGCCTTTCTTGTCTCCCCCCCCCACACACACACACACCTCCAGGCTTAACGCAGGTCATCTTGGCAGAGGATTTGCCTTCCCCTACAGGAAAAACCTGCCTTCTGTTTCCTGCTTTTTGCTCCTTGACCTTGTCTTGATAACTATGAAACTTGACCTATAACTGCTGCCTAGATTGGCAGCCGGCACATAGAACCTCTCAGACAAACATATATTGTAGAAAGCGGAGCACGGGAAGTGGGATTTCCAAGTTTGAATGCACCAGTACCTTTCAAAATTGTATGTATATATATATGTGTGTGTGTGTATTTGTATTTGTATATGTATATGGCAATAGCACTTAGACTTATATACCGCTTCACAGTGCTTTACAGCCTTCTCTAAGCGGTTTACAGAGTCAGCATATTTGTCCTCAACAATCTGGGTCCTCACCACGATGTAAAAAAGATGTTGAGACTCTAGAAAGAGTACAGAGAAGAGCAACAAAGATGATTAGGGGACTGGAGGCTAAAACATATGAGGAATGGTTGCTAGAATTGGGTATGTCTAGTTTAATGAAAAGAAGGATTAAGGGTGACATAAAAGCAGTGTTCCAATATCTCAGGGGCTGCCACAAAGAAGAGGGAGTCAAGCTATTCTCCAAAGCGCCTGAAGGTAGGACAAGAAGCAACGGATGGAAACTAACCAAAGAGAGAAGCAACCTAGAACTAAGGAGAAACTTCCTGACAGTTAGAACAATTAACCAGTGGAACAACCTGCCTCCAGAAGTGGTGAATGCTCCAACACTGGAAGTTTTTAAGAAGAGACTGGACAGTCATTTGTCGGAAATGGTATAGGGTTTCCTGCCTGAGCAGGGGGTTGGACTAGATGACCTCCAAGTTCCCTTCCAACTTTATTATGATGATGACGACGACTATTATTATTATTATTATTATTATTATTATTATTATTATTATTATTATTATTATTATTTTACTGACCTTGGAAGGACGGAAGGCTGAGTAAACCTTGAGCCAGTGAGAATCGAACTCCCAAACTACAGGCAGTCAGCAGTCAGCAGAAGCAGGCTGCAGTACTGCATTCTAACCACTGTGCCATCATATGGCATGAACTTTTAGATGAGAGATAACCTTTATTGTCATTTTTTACTGTGGGCACGACGACACACATCAAAAATGAAATTTAGTTTTATAGTTTCTAGCCTGCTTCTTGTGATGTAAAAGTGTAATAACCAGCAGCAAGAGGCCCAAACCTTTGCATAGAACCTTGGATTGGATATTTTTAATTTAAAATTCATAGTCTGTCTGTCTGTCTGTCTGTCTGTCTGTCTGTCTGTCTCTCTCTCTCTCTCTCTCTCTCTCTCTCTCTCTCTCTCTCTCTCTCTCTCTCTCTCTCTGTGTGTGTGTGTGTGTATGTATTTTATATATGTTTGTGTGAATGAGTGAATATTTTTAACCTATATCTATATCTGTATCCTTATTTATATCATCCATATCTATATATGTATTTAACATAAGGTATATTTATATATCTTTATTTGTATCCTCTATATCTGTATAAAAGGTACTCACAAATGATTCATTCATTGGTGATCATATGGCAAAAATCCATCAGACTTCTTTGATCACATTCCTGTTCTGTCGCCTCATGTTTCTTAGCCCAACAGCAAAGTGGATTTTCTTGAGAATTGCATATTCAGCTACCTCGAAACAGAATTAATATTCAGCTACATTTCCTGAGTTGCGTCTGGCCATTTTAAGTTGTTAATTAGCAGTTTAGGCAGTATGGAATATGCACACAATGTGCTGAAATGAAGGTAGACGTTCCTACAGTATAATGCAATATAAAATAGTAAGTATAATGTAGTGTAGATTAATCTTTATCTGTTGAACCAGACAGCAGTTCAGACTCCGTTCCAAGGCTGTCTCAAATGCAAAGAAGGTTAAAAATGTCCCAGTCTCTTCCCACTTTTATTTTGGTTTTTTCATGCTCAGAATCACACCAGCAAAAATTACAGTATCCGTTTTGCTACCAAATTTCAGCAGTACAATCTTAGTGTTAGGCAGGTCACAAGTGAGTCCAGGGCTTCCTCTATCCCAATGATGGCGAACCTTTTAGAGACTGAGTGCCCCAACTGCAACCCAAAACCCACTTATGCATCGTCGAGTGCCGGGTGGGTGTGGCCCATTGGCTGGTTGTGCCCCATTGGGTGGCCGTGGCTGCAGTGGTAACGGCAGACTGGGTGGGACTAAAAAGTTCAATCAATCAATTCCAACTTTGCAAGATCTTTTTTTTTCCCCGCGAGAAGTTGAAACTGACTGATTGAACCTTTTTTTTTTTGCACATGGCGGCGGAGGCCTAAAGTGAAAAGGTTTTATAAAACCCAGCTGAAGGCCTAGGACTGGGGCAATGGTGCGCGTGCTCACAGAGAGGGCTCTGAGTGCCGCCCCTGGCACCTGTGCCATAGGTTCGCCACCACTGCTCTATCTGTTATCATGAAATGCCATGTGGTTTCATAACTATCCTGGTGCTATTGTTGTCAGAGACAACCAGGTGGAATTCTAAGGGTGGGGGTAGGGTCAAATGTGTCATCAGTTTGGAATCATTATATTCCCCTAGGAGAGATAAGTCCAGTCCTCCCCCCCTTCTGAATTCTATTGACCCTTATCTAGCACTTATTTGACTTGACCATTAGTAGATCAGATTCTTATGTATCAGAGCTTTGAACTGTACTTCTGTTCCTGGTTTCTTGCACCTGAAAATTGTACTGAAAATGTAGTTACTGATAAAGCTGTGGCAGAACTTGGTGTTCTGAAAATTATTGGAACTCAGCCACTGAATCCCAAAGCTGAAGGATTGGCTTCAATAGGGAGTTGGCATTGCTGCTGGATTTATCCAATATGGAGTGGCACAGGTAGTTCTCAACTTACAACAGTTCATTTAGTGACCGTTCAAAGTTACAACAGCACTGAAAAAAATGACTTAGGACCATCTTTCAGACTTACGACAGTGGCATCATCCCTATGATCATGTGATCAAACTTCAGATGCTTGGCAATTGGTTCATATTTATGATGGTTGCAGTGTCCTGGGGTCGTGTGCTCAGCTTTTGTGACCTTTTGACAAGCAAAGTCAATGGAGAAGACACGTTAACTTAACAACCATGCTACTAACTTAACAACTGCAGTGATTCATTTAACAACTGTGATAAAAAAGTTGTAAAATGGGACAAACCTCCCTGAACAAATGTTTCACTTAGCAACGTACTGTAAATTCTGGCCTCAATGGTGATCATAAGCTGAGGACTATCTGTACAAGGGCTATTTTTATGCAGACACTCCATGTGAGAGGTGGCTTCTGGGATGGACAATAGCATCAATAATCATCTGATTCTTAATCCTCACAAAGTGCCAGCAGCTGCAACCTGTCTCCTGCCACACAATCATAGTTGGCTGGGGAATTCTAGGAGTTGAAGTCTCCACATCTTAATGTTGCTACGGTTAAGAAATATAGCCCATTGAAGCAACATCCATCTTAAGCAGAGGTCTTCAAATTTGGCCCTTTTATGACTTGTGGATTTCAACTCCCAGAATTCCTCAGTCAGCAATTCCTGACTGAGGAATTCTGGGTGTTGAAGTCCACAAGTCATAAAAGGGCCAAGTTTGAAGACCCCTGATCTTGAGTCTTGACTGGCCCTCTGGTTATATTGTATTTTGCTTGGTTTTGTTGATTTCCACTACAAATGGAACAGATGATAAGTATTGTGAAATTAAGAGATGAATGCTCCTTTCAGTTAATAGGGAAGGCTCATTTTGCTAGCGATTCAGCAGGTATTAAAAGGATACTGAAAGCAAACATTTGCAAGAGATTTCCCTTTTTTTTTCTGAGAAAGTTTGACCCATGTGCTTCTTCCAGAATAATAATTCATAAAGCAAATCTGAAATCTGCTTAGGACCATTGACCCTGTTGGCAAGAGAGCAAAATTCTGGATTAATTTCACCCAGGTTGTCCTTGACTAAAGGGAAGGATAAGGGGCCTCTTTACCTCAGGGAAATTTTGCTTAAGCAATAAGGGCTAGCTGAACTTTCATGGGTTGCTGGCCCTTCTCCTGTGATCTGGATGGTTCTTTAACAGAATAACAGACTTGGAAGGGACCTTGGAGGTCTTCTGGTTCAATCCCCTGCTCAAGCAGGAGAACCTATACCAGTGGTAGGCAACCTTGGCTCTTTTATGACTCGTGGACTTCAACTCCCAGAATTCCTGAGCCAGCCATGCTGAGGGGAAAGGGAGAGTTTCCAAGCTGAGCCATGCCGGCTCAGGAATTCTGGGAGTTGAAGTCCACGAGTCATGAAGGGGCCATAGTTCCCCCATGCTGGCTCAGTAATTCTGGGAGTTGAAGTCGAACCAGACAGCGGCCTAGGCCTAGGCCAGAGGTAGGCAATCTTGGCTCTTTTATGACTTGTGGACTTCAACTCCCAGAATTCCTGAGCCAGCCATGCTGAGGAGAAAGGGAGAGGTTTCCAAGCTGAGCCCTGCTGGCTCAGGAATTCTGGGAGTTGAAGTCCACATGTCATAAAAGAGCCAAGATTCCCCACCCCTGACCTATACCTATAAAATAATAGAAGAAGAAGAATCAGAATAACAGAATAAAAGAGTTGGAAGGGACCTTGGAGGTCTTTTAGTCCAACCCTCTGCTCAAGCAGGAAACCCTATACCATTTCAAATAAATGGTTGTCCAATCTCTTCTTGAAAAACTCCAGTGTTGGAGCATCCACAACTTCTGAAGACAATCCCTTCCACTGATTAATTGTTTTCAATGTCAGGAAATGATTCCCTGGTTCTAGGCTGATTCTCTCCTTGATTAGTTTCCATCCATTGCTTCTTGTCCAACTTGTTCAGACTAGCAGTTGTCCAATCTCTTCTTTAAAACCTCCTTCTCTGCCTTTGCTTCTATTGTTTCCCACTTCCTCTATATTTCTCTTATTCTGGCTCCTCATTTGCCAAGTCCTGTTCATGACCATGATCTTTGGTCTGGATTGCTAGTTCCCAACAGACTTAATCCAGACCGTTGGCCATGACCCAGCTCTGACCCCATCCTATAAACTAGCCTGTTGGGCTAACAATTTTATTTATATCCTGATTTGCTAGCAAGTCAGGATCCCTCCAGAGCCAAAGTATAATAACCAATAGGTCTTGCCAAGGTTGGAGGAAATACCATTGGGTAAAGTAAGAATCAGTGCCTTATGGCTTCAGGGAAAGCTGTTTTCCTCTATGGGAAATCTCCTTTGTTCAATAGGAGGGCCTGCATGTGGGATACACATCCTGTTTTCAGGCGCCTGTCGCTAGGAATGGTACAATGTGGAAGGGCAAGACCTTTGCTTGAACTTCTCTTTTGAATCCTATTCATGGCTTAAATAACAGCTGATACATCATCATGCAATTAGGAAGCCACAGAATAGCTACCAAAGAGCCAAAATGGCTTCTGCCTCCAGCATTCTCCATCCAAGGAGACTTGGAACAAGCAATAAATCAAGATTTTTTTAATGGAAAGCAGTATATAAATGTATAAGGTCAATAAACAAGGAGGCAAGGAAAGGAACTGAGTGAAGGGATATCAATTGGAAAAGACTACATGTGAGTGATATCACCAGGCATCTTCCCAAAATGATTGTACAAAAGAATATCCCAAAGTGAATCCAGGAGAGAAGCAACCTGGAATTAAGGAGAAACTTCCTAACAGTGAGGACAATTAACCAGTGGAACAGCTTGCCACCAGAAGTGGGTGCTTCATCACTGGAGAGAAGAGACTGGACAGCCACTTGTCTTGAATGGTATATTGTCTCCTGCTCGATCAGGGAGCTGGACTAGAAGACCTCCAAGTTCCCTTCCAGCTCTATTATAATTCTGAATGTATGAAATACTGGGCAATTGAATGTGGTTTTTTGCATTTATGATAGAATCCTTTCATATTAATTGATTAGCCCTTTTGAAGACCAGTTAATGGAAGTGTGGGATGCAGAAAGTTCAAAATGGAAAAAAAAAAACATGATGTGGGGCTGAAGAAGGATTGGTCAAGAAGGAACAGTCCTGCAATTTCAACATGACATGCTATATCTTTCTATTTCTTGATTCCTTACTTCCTTATTCTCTGGAGTTCAAAGAAAGATGTGCACATGTTCAAAATTCAGCAATATTTCCTACTTGTGTTGGTGGCTTTGGTGATGAGACAGTTTCCATGCTTGTAGTGCAACCTCCTACAGCATGGACATTTCATGCACATGTATAATTTTCCACATAAAGTGGAATCTTCCAGCTCATAGAGAAGTCATCCCATTTGGAGCTAAGTTCCCCATTGTGGGGCAAACCTATTTTAAATATGTAAACCATGGCTTCTGTGATGTCACCAATGCAACAAGGTGATAGGAGGTGTTGCTGATTACTCCTACAGGGTTGGTTTTATTATGTAAAGACATCTGATCAATATATTGAAGATCAAGATAATTTTGTTGGATGAGGAAAATGGGGTAGACTCATTTATTTATTTATTTATTGAAAACATTTATATAATCTCCCTTCTTAAATCAAACTCTGGACAGTCCCCAATCAACAATTAAAACAACATCAATCATAAAACAGCATAATACATATATTTATTAAAACTGTACACATTAAAAATCTGGCACCAGCAATAAACCCATACCGTTCTTTGTTAAATCTTCTTGTCTGTCTCACCCTATCCCAGTTGTCTTCTTCTTCTTCTTCTTCTTCTTCTTCTTCTTCTTCTTCTTCTTCTTCTTCTTCTTCTTCTTCTTCTTCTTCTTCTTCTTCTTCTTCTTCTTCTTCTTCTTCTTCTTCTTCTTCTTCTTCTTCTTCTTCTTCTTCTTCTTCTTCTTCTTCTTCTTCTTCTTCTTCTTCTTCTTCTTCTTCTTCTTCTTCTTCTTCTTCTTCTTCTTCTTCTTCTTCTTCTCATCCTCATCCTCATCCTCATCCTCATCATCCTAATACTTGGGATTCCTAAATGGCAAAAAAAATAGAGCAAGTAGATGAATTAGTATGTCTCTGTGAGATCTATTTACTACTAAAACTCTTGTATTTGTAATCTTTAACTGACAGAAATAGTGCATCATAGGGCAACAATATTTGAACCAAGGTACTTCAGATGGACTAACATACAGAATCTGTTCGAAATCCAGGATTCATGACTCCCTTGGGATTGAAATTTGGCAATTTTGTGGTTGCTTCAGTACTGCCACCCTGCTGCACCACTGCCCAGAGGTACAGTAGATCTGTCCTCCCTTAACCCTCTGGAGGCCAAGTAGACCAGTCCCACCATCAGCAACCGGAGGGTAGTCAGCAGTGGTCAAACCAGCAGGAAGTCGGAAGTCACTCACGGTGCTGCTTTGCCATTTGTCGTTTAATTTCTCTGGTTAGGTAAAGAAAAATCTCTGACACGATAGCTCAACAGGTTGTGAGTTGTCTAGTATTTACTAAAGGAGACTTGATCGGAAATGCAAATGCTGGTTAAAAAAAAGTGGGTTGGTAATATGAGCTCTGTGATAAGGAATAAAGATTAGTCCGTAAAGGAAAAATGTCCTTGTATAAAATCATGTTCTGAGTACTTTGTGGTATGAAAGTGAGACCTGGGCAGGTCCCAAGTATACAAGTCAGTTAAGTTTTATGCAAATGAGATTTTTAAAAGACAGGTGTGTTAAAACAAAAAAAGAGAGAGAGAGAGAGTCAAGCATGAATGTGGACGGAACATAAAAGTGAGTGACTAAGGTGAAAGTGGTTTAGTTCTATAGAAAGCATGAATAAGGACCGCATCACAAAACAAATATGTGAAGGAAGAATGGAGGACTTTAGAGGAGGGGGAAGATGGAGAAAGTCATGGTTGAATGGAGTCAAAACATTTAAAGAACAAAAGGCAAAATATGAGAGGACAATCCCACTAATCCTAGGGTCCTGGGAAAGCATCCTTAGCATTTAAGTTTTATTTAATTGAAAAATCAACTTTTCTACCTGTTTAAGATCTACAGGTAGTCAGCTTAGTGACCTTTCATAGTTAAAACACCACTGAAAACAGTGACTTATGACCATCTTTATGACTGTTGCAGCATCCCTGTGGCTGCATGATCAAAATTCGGCCGCTTGGTAACTGACTCATATTTACGACGGTCTCAGTGACCCGGGGTCATGTGATCCCCCTTTTGCAACCTTCTGATAAGCAAAGTCAATGAAGAAGCCAGATTCACTTAACAATCATGTTTCTGACTTAACAACTGCAGTGATCCACTTAACAACTGTGGCAAGCAAGGTCTTAAAATGGGGCAAAACTCACTTAAGAACTATCTCACTTAGCAATAGAAATGGTAGGCTTAATTGTGGTTATAAGCGAAGGACTACCAAGGCCATGGTTTTCCCAGTTGCAAAGTATGGCTGTGAAAGTTGGACCATAAGAAAGGCTGAGTGCCAAAGAATTGAGGCCTTTGAACTATGGTGCTGGAGGAGACTCCTGCGAGTCCCCTGGACTGCAAGGCGATCAAACTGGTCAGTCCTAGAGGAGATCAACCCTGACTGCTCTTTAGAAGGCCAGATCCTGAAGTTGAAACTCAAGTACTTTGGCCACCTAATGAGAAGGAAGGACTCACTGGAGAAGAGCCTAATGCTGGGAAAGATCGACGGCAATAGAAGAAGGGGACGATAGAGAAGGAGGTGGCTGGATGGAGTCACTGAAGCATCAGGCGTGAGCTTCAATGGACTCCAGAAGATGGTAGAGGACAGGAAGGCCTGGAGGAACGTTGTCCATGGGGGTCACGATGGGTTGGACACAACTTTGCAACTAACAACAACACCTGTATTCACTTAGTCTTGTCATTGTTGTCCTTTCTGGCGTCACATTTGTATTGTTTCATCCGTTTTTGCCCATGAATTTATTGTCCTGGGATTGTACAGTATAATTCATGCAGTGCTTAAAGAAATTCCTTTGGGAAGCATTTTGTAAATTAAATAAATAAAAGCATCAGCATTGTGACCCAGGTAATGGGGGCCCTTAGCCAGTAGGTGTCTCTGCTAAGCATTTTTTAAAAAGATAATGCTTTTGCAATGGACCAGGTGAGAGGCACCCTAGGCTGGAGTACAGAAATATGTTTACTTGCTGAACAGCAGAATATAAATTACATTCTGGCTTCCCACCTACTGAAGTATAGCTTGTAGACCACCAAGCTGGGCCTTGCTCCATTTCAGACTAGAACTAACAAAGACAAATTAGCCACCCTTGTTAAAAGATAGCATGTATGCAGAATTTAAGCCACGAGCAGGTCACAGGGCAGTAAATCAGAATCCAATTTGACTATGTGTAGATCACTGAGTACAACAAGGTCTTCTGATGCATTTTTAGTCACCAGCTTCAAGATGGTTTATGTTGAGTCTGTCGGCGCCCAATTATTTAATCTCATAAGATCACATCAATGATTGTAGGAATTCAGTCCTAACCGAAACCTAATATGAACTGCTTTAGAAACCATAAAGAAAATTTAGAATTAGGCTCTGGTTTACATGTCATACCCGGAAGAAGGTATCTGCAGTTCCAATTGCAAATCTGCAAAAATATAAAAAAAAACACGCTCGTACCAAGTTTTTTGCTTTAAATATCAGCGTGTTCTTGGAGAACTCTCTGTGTAGTTCAGTGGCATGAGAATCTGCTGTGAATCCCAAATAGAGGACCCTTCCCCTCTGTTTTTGCTTTTATTTTAAAAGCAACCTTATCCTGTAGGCTAGACTGGATTAGCTCAAAATAATCAAGGCAAGTTCATGAGAACCTGGAAACTTGAAACATTGCTTCTCATGATGTCAAGCAGTGAAGGAAATCAGGAGATTCAGCCAATTCAAATGAATATAAAGATTTAGTGCAAGCTGAAACTCTCTAAAAGAATCTAGCCAACTAACAGTCAAAGGAAATGAATGGGAGATAAGAAAGGTTGCCCAAAATCTTGTTCCCACTTTACCATACAATCCTTGACTAGTACAGTTTCAGAGTCAATTTCTATCAGTACACTGTACACTCGTTTGATATGCATGGGCCCCTGCTCTCTAACCTGTTCAATTAAATTCTCATCTGTTAGGGATAAACCCTTCTTCAGGTCTTTTTGCCATCTAGACTGCAGTTGCAAATATGAAAGCCAGGTACACACTATTCCTTCATCTGCCAGCGTATTTGATGGCTTTAACGGAAAAAAAAGAAAAAGAAAAAAGGTATTCAAACTTGACTGGACTCAGGTCTCTTGCGAGTGCGCAGGGACTCATGACTTATTACATGTTTGACCTCTCCCTCGGGCTCAGCCTGGTCATCTGATTTACTACAGGTAGTCCTTGAATTACAACAGTTCATTTAGTGACCGTTCAAAGTTACAATGGAACTGAAAAATGTGACTTATGACTGTTTTTCACACAGCCATTGCAGCATCCCCATGATCATATGATCAAAATTTGGATGCTTGACAACTGACTCATATTTATGACGGTTGCAGTGTCCCAGGGTCATGTGATCACTTTTTGTGACCTTCTGACGAGCCAAGTCAATGGGGAAGCCAGATTCACTTAACAACCACGTTACTAACTTAATAATTGCGGTGTAGTAAAATGGGGTTAAAGTCACTTAACTGTCTCACTTAGCAACAGAAATGTTGTGGTCATAAGTCGAAGACTACCTTTACTATGGTTCTTATCTACCACTACTTTCTTTTGGCCAATTTTCTTCTTCTTCTTCTTCTCCTTCTCCTTCTTCTTCTTCTTCTTCTTCTTCTTCTTCTTCTTCTTCTTCTTCTTCTTCTTCTTCTTCTTCTTCTTCTTCTTCTTCTTCTTCTTCTTCTTCTTCTTCTTCTTCTTCTTCTTCTTCTTCTTCTTCTTCTTCAATTTTGGTTTGAAAATTATATCCTTGTGTTTTTTTGTTGTTGTTATTTTTAATCATTTTTAGAGTTATTAACTACACTGGTAAATCTTGTATGAAGCTACAAGGTAAGGGAAGAAGTGCCTTACTGAACAATACAAGCTAAAATAAAATAAGTGGGTTGAGTAAAACCTCTCTATAATCTAATAGTCCTTTTCAATATTGAGAAATAATCTTATCCTTTTCCGGTCTCCCATTCTGCCTCCTTTTCTCCCCTGTGAATGCCTGAAATAAAGAAATATTATCACCCTTCCAACCTAACATTAAGATCCTCATCTGCATCACTCCCGTTTAATTCCAGCAGGCAAATGAGCAAATCCATTGATTTTTAATGACTGCTCGGGCTTATTATTCAGCTAGCAAGCAGCTTTAATCATTTGACAGGAATGTCAGCGCCACAAAGAGGGAAAATGTTTTCCACTCAGGCGAAGGAGGGAGGAACATGGGAAAGAAGAGTTTTTGAAACTAAAAATTACAGCCTCCGGGCTGTCATCAGCATTGTTATGCAAATGCAAAGTGAAATTTGCTGGGACCATTTCCTCTGAATTTTTAGCAGCAATCCTCAAAGGCACTCAGTCCAATTAGAGATGAAATGCTCAGAATATCAGGTATTGTTGTCAACAACACGGGCTTATAGTAACACGGTCTCCTAAGTGGTAAGACGTAGACCGCAGTTGGGTTGACTGAATTCCCCAAGGGGAAAAATACCAACAAGGTTTCCCCAGGTTCTTGTGTTGCAGAAGATCCCTAACTGAACCCCATAGCGCAGTGGTTCTCAACCTTTTTCAGGTTGAGACCCCACTTGCCCCGCCCATGCGCAGCGCGACCCCGACCAGCGCTGCGCGTGCGCGACGGCCCGAACTGCGCATGCACGGCGCGCGCGCGATGAGCAAAAACAAACAAAAAAACAAAATGGCAGACCGCGGTGTCCGGCGACCCCCGCAAAACGGTCATTCGACCCCAAATGGGGTCGCGACCCATAGGTTGAGAACCACTGCCATAGAGCAGAGGGTCCCCAACCTCCAGTCCATGGACCAGTACCGGGCCGCAGCATGCCAGCAACCAGGTTGCACAAACAAGCAAAGTCTCATCCATGGGATGCAGGCAGCACACAAAACCACATACCTTCTGATCCGTGGAAAAACCTCTCTCCATGGAACCAGTCCCTGGTGACCAAAAGATTGGGGGCGTCTGCCGTAGAGAATTATTCTGGTTTTTTTTTTCTCTTACCAATGCTCAAAGAAATCCTGAGAGGTTCTTGTGCTTATGAGATGGCCCAAAGATAACCCATGTTTTGTGGTACAATCTTCTTCCCAAATTTGTCGAGCACAAATAACCAGGAACACTGAGTTCAGAGCACTGACTCTGAATTTTATTATTGCTTCCGATACACAAGAATCTAGTTCACCACAACTTACAACACAAATTGAGCCCAAGATTTCTCTTGCTAAGCGAGACAATTGTTAAGTGAGTTATGCCCCAGTTTATGACCTTTCTTGCTACAGTTGTTAAGTGAATCACTGAAGTGGTTAAGTTAGGAACACGGTCGTTAATTGAATCAGGCTTCCCTGTTGACTTTGCATGCCAGAAGGTTGCAAAAGGGGATCACCTGACCCCAGGACACTGCAACTGTCATAAATATGAGTCAGTTGCCAAGCGTCTGAATTTTGATCACATGATCATGGGGATGCTGCAAAGGTCGTGAGTGTGAAAACCAATCATAAGTCACTTTTTCAGTCCTGTTGCAACTTTGAACTGTCACTAAATGAACTGTTGTAAGTTGACTACCTGTAGATCTTGTTGTTGTTGTTGGTTGCAAAGTCGTGTCCGACCCATCGCGACCCCATGGACAACGTTCCTCCAGGCCTTCCTGTCCTCTACCATCTTCTGGAGTCCATTTAAGCTCACGCCTACTGCTTCAGTGACTCCATCCAGCCACCTCCTTCTCTGTCGTCCCCTTCTTCTATTGCCCTCCATCTTTCCCAGCATTAGGCTCTTCTCCAGTGAGTCCTTCCTTCTCATTAGGTGGCCAAAGTACTTGAGTTTCAACTTCAGGATCTGGCCTTCTAAAGAGCAGTCAGGGTTGATCTCCTCTAGGACTGACCAGTTTGATTGTCTTGTAGTCCAGATCTTAAATAGGTGGGAAAGTTGATTTTCAATTAAATAAAAGAGTTCTTAAACACTGTTCTTCTCCTGCAGAAGTTCTGCAATCTTTAGACTTCCCATGTTTTCATTAATCTCCAAAGGAAGACCTCAAGATCAAATTGCTCCTAGGGATATATATATATATTTCCCTCTAGGAAATTTTTGGACAGCCATGCTGTTGTTAAGGGAGTCTCACTCTTTGTGAATAGTTGGGGAACTCTCCTCGGAGGCATTCGGAGAAATACTCCACCTAGTTTCTCTGCCAATACAATAGGTGAACATTTTAAATATATATATTTGTTCCTCACTGAGTTCTAGAGCAACCCTTCCCCTTTTAAACAAGCTGCAGAGAGATCTGAACTGCATTTCTTGTAAGAATGCTCGAGAAACAGATAATTATAACTTGGCTTCCAGCCCTACAGGGCATGTATTGCCCAAGTTTTAAAAGATCCCAGTGGAATGTTAAGCTCCTTTTCCTGGCATTTACATGGTTTTGTTTTGTTTTGTTTTGTTGAGCTAAGGATGGCAAGAGGAAGGATATGGTGGTTTTCCGTGGGTTTGTTTATGATGATTTCTGAGGGGGCTGGCTGAGGCGCCTTGCTTTTGTTCTTTTTGTTTTATGCCCTTGCTTGTATCTTTTGTGAGTCTACCCAGAAATATTTGAGGTGTGTGTTATATAAGAAAGAAGCAAAGTGATAAGATGTACAGGTATAATGTAGGGAGTACCTTGCTCAATAGTAGTAACTGTGAGAGGGAACTTGGAGTCCTAGTGGTCAATCACTTAAATATGAGCCAGCCATTTGCTGCAGCTGCCAAAAAAGCCAACGCAATGCTGGGCTGCATTAACAGAGGGACAGAATCAAGATCACGTGAACTGTTAATACCACTTTACAATGCCTTGGTAATGCCACACTTGGAATACTGCATTCAATTTGGTCACCACGATGTAAAAAAGATGTTGAGACTCTAGAAAGAGTACAGAGAAGAGCAACAAAGATGATCAGGGGGCTGGAGGCTGAAACATATGAGGAACGGTTGCTGGAATTGGGTATGTCTAGTTTAATGAAGAGAAGAACGAGGGTGGACATGATAGCAGTATTCCAATATCTCAGGGGCTGCCACAAAGAAGAGGGAGTCAAGCTATTCTCCAAAGGAGCTGAAGGCAGGACAAGAAGCAATGGATGGAAACTAATCAAGGAGAGAAGCAACCTAGAACTAAGGAGAAACTTCCTGACAGTTAGAACAATTAACCAGTGGAACAACCTGCCTCCAGAAGCGGTGAATGCTCCCACACTGGAAGTTTTTAAGAAGAAACTGGACAGCCATTTGTCCAAAATGGTATAGGGTTACCTGCCTGAGCAGAGGGTTGGAAGGTCCCTTCCAACTTTATTATTATTATTATTATTATTATTATTATTATTATTATTATTATTATTATTATTATTATTATTACTATTAAGATATTGTGAATGTTAATTGGTATGTGAATGGTTAAGACTGCAGAAGGAACAATTGCAACTAGCCTACCTTCCATAAAAGATCTGTAATATTGCATGGGTCAGAAGGAGGGCTGTGAAAATATCTACAGACCCTTCACATCCTGGATATAAACTATTTCAGTTCCTCCTCTTGGGATGGCACTGCAGAGCACTGCAGGTTAAAACAACTAGATTTCATCTTCCATGTCTAGATCAAACTTTACACTATCATAATGAAGCCATCTTCTTGGCTTTGCCGTTGGCCCAAAATAAGTCATTATTGGTAGCAGCCAACATACCAGCAGATAAGCTGGACTCTGTATCTCTCCACGTTCACATAGTGTGTTGTTGTCTGCTAAGAGCCCCACTTGAGCATATTGGTTTTACATTTAGGTCCTCCAACTCTCAACCTATTCAGGATCCTCCAAATAATATGAGGGAAGTCACTAGATCAAACCTGGGAAAACCAAAATAACTAAACATGGGGAATTTTTTTCCTTAGCACCATCACTTTGCTAAACACCTAATTCTCACATTACTATCTAATGTCTATGTATATTTACCCATGTACAGTAGTATAGCTATAGCGTTATTATTATTTATGCTTCTTATTATCTTTCTTACTTCCCCCTTATTAATATGATAATGGTGATGATTATCATTAGTCTGTTGCTTTGCATGTACACTTCTGCACCAGAGACAAACTCTTAATCACACTTGGCCAAATAAAGTGTTCAGTTCAATTCAATTCAATTCAATTCAATGGTCAGTCACACCCTATTGACAAACCAGGTTTAACTGAATCAATAGTGGGATGACGGTGTTGTATGAACACCATCACTCCATTGGCAAGCAGGCAGGGGAGGTTTAAAAAGCAAAATAACCCTATTCTTCTGGGTTAAACTGTCTTTTCTTAGTTAGCTGTGTGGTGTGAGAAATGTGGTAAAGCCCAGTCAGAAATAGAACAGTTCCCAAGGCTTGCACAGCTGGTCCTTGAAGAAAAAGAGTTAGAGGTACAGGACATCTGGAGAAGCAAAATTGTTATCCATAGAATATACTGGCGAGGTGGACAACACAGTACACAATTCCTAAAAAGTGATTGGCTCTTCTTGTTTGCCAAGAAGGGATCATCGATGTAATGAACTTTCATCACCAGAGTTCTGTTAGTATATGACCTCATAGGATACTGGGCACTTTCTGGATAAAATGACAGAAACCCTTTTTTCTTGAAATATCTACATAATATGCAAAAGAGACCATCAACCAGCCAAAAAGGGAACAAAAAGACCCAAATACCTCCCCACCAGCAATCAACACCCAGATGAGCATAAATTAACTCCAAGATTAACACCAGACCAACAATCAAGTAAACAATACCCTAATCAAGTAACTCCCAAACAAGCCAAGATTGAACAGCCCAACCAAAGAATCTCTACGTTCTAACCCAGCGGTTCTCAACCTATGGGTCGCGACCCCATTTGGGGTCGAACGACCGTTTCGCAGGGGTCGCCGGACACCGCGGTCCGCCATTTTGGTTGTTGTGTTTTTTTGTTTTTTTTCTTCGTCGCATGCGCGGTTCGGGCCGTCGCGGTCTGCCTTTTTTTTATTTATTAATTTTTTTGTTGCGTGTGCGCCGCGCATGCGCGGCACAAAGTGGGGTCTCAACCTGAAAAAGGTTGAGAACCACTGTTCTAACCTCTAACCTCTATCCAGACCAATGCTGACAGGGCAAGCACTAGAATATAAATTGACAGCAAACCCCACTCCTTACTAGCTCTGATGATGTTACGTAGTTTGGGTCATGAAACATCTGCAAGAAAACAACCAAGCTCAGAGAGCACCAAGGACCACCCCCCTCCCATTTCAACCCTGAGTTGCAAATATTCTCCTCCATTGGTATGTAATATATATATTCTATTCTGAAAATTATGAGTATTGTCTGGACAGAGTTATCAAACAAGGGGATTTGTTTGCAGTGAAGTCCAATTTAGACCATGGAATTAAGCCCTCTAAAATTGAGGATTTACTAAGTTCTTGACCTGTACATTGGTGAAGAGGACTTAAACCAAGTGCTGATGTTATGTCGAGATATAGAGATTGGTGACTCCAAAGTCAATGGCCTCAACCATTGGCCCTGAGAAGCAAGGAGATTTAATTACTCATCATTAGTGTATATTCTGTCGCTTGCTATAGCCAGTGATCGGCAAACAAGCCAGAGTGAAAATAAAAGTAAACATTAATATAAAATTCATTTTAAAAACCCACAACTTTTAGTAATAAAGACATTTAACTGTCATTTCCAAAGGGTCAGAGCAGCTATATAAATTTGATAGTGAATAACTAAAATATTAAAATCTCTCTCCTTCTCTCTCATTCACTCACTCACTCTTATGTGCGCACATACACACACACACAACTAGATTTCTCTTAGAGCCGAAACGAAATCAACATTGGCCAATTTTTTTAAAAAAATAACATGGTTTAAATTTTTTTGAAAAAAAAAAAAGCAAACAAAACCTTGGGGACCACTTTTTATCAAAATCCAAAATTGTGAAATTGTTTCATTTCATGGACCATTTATATAGCATGAAAATATAATGCTTCGGGGTATAAAATGTATTATTTTCTCTTAACGTCATCTGGGAATTGTACCTTGAAAGGCTAATGAATGAGAAGAAAATGCTTTTAAATGTTTAAATGCTAATTCAGGTTAGAGGAAATGGCTTGAAAAGTAAAATAACCCTAACCTCTACAGGAAATTTCAGTCACGGAGCAAAGTTTAAAATAATACCAGAGACATCACGGTGCAACTATTTTGGTTCCAACCACTTCATAAAGGCACATTGAAGAGCTGATGTTAGGATACCATCACATTTGGGGTGGGGTGGGGTCTATTTTCCAGCTTGTTTACATTAGACTTAATCTTTCTAATGAGTGTAGGAAAATAGGATATATATGCTCAGTGGCCAGGAATATGCCTTACATGCCAAAGATTTCAAGGAACATCTTCAGGTTAAAAGATCACATAGCAAAACTGAGGAAATCTGAGATCCTTCAGCCCCCCCCCCCTTAAATAAGAGAGGAGTCGAGTCACCCCTTGGCTTTCTCAATGTCACTGGACTGTCTCTTCCAATATCCCGATGTCAATCATGTGAGGTCTTTGGTTGCCTCTGAGCTTGGATGATTTCTGTCAGACGTTTCATTACTCAACTAGGTAAGGTTAGCTGCCTAACACCATCATGCTAGCACTGATGACATTACCTAGTTGGGTAATAAAATGCCTGCAAGAAAAACAACCAAGAGATCACCAAGGACCCCAGAGTTCAACAATGAGCTACAAATGTTTATTTCTATTGATATCTATTTATTTATTTATCAAATTTGTATGCCGCCCCTCTCCCGATCATGATGGATGTTGAAGGGCTTATGGAGGCTACCTATCGTCCTCCCTCTGTGCCTACTAGCCAAAGTTCTTACTACTACATTAGAAGCACGAGCAGCCAGGTGCTGTAGGTTTCAAATGGAAAGAAGAGTAAGAGAAAAGATTGATACCCCTTTCACGGGGTATCAATTCTCAAGCACGATGAGAATAAGATACAAAATCAGAGAAGCTTCTTTTAGAATGGAAGAATACTTCAGAACAGATGTTGGCTCAGCCAGCAAAGTTCCAGGTTAAACTGGTCCATTGAGATGATGAGAGATACTTTCCTAATTCATGACATGACAAGAGACACCTTCTTAATTTGTCACGGGGACATTCCCAGCCACTCCAAATGTCAAAAGGGAATTGTCCTAACCTGCTTTTAAAATCCCCACCAGGCAAGGTAAAAGATATTGACAGGTTTCAGACCTAACGACAGGAAACATTGAATGTGTGGGTACGTTTCTGTGGTCTGAAACTACAAAGCTTAGAAGAATCCACACAACACAGGAAAAAAGAGTTCAAAGCCTTTCCGTTGAAAAGCAACTCTTGTTTTCTTTCGTTTTTCTTTAAAAAAAAAAAAAACCGACCATTCTTTCAATCTGCTTCACCCACACTTTCATTTTCCAAAACCCCTGGCTTTTTTCTTGGTCCAATTAGCTGGTTTTTCCGCTGTTGAGTAGCATCACACTTTTTCATTGACACACTGAGCTAGCTGGGTTATTATTAGAAAGCTTTGGGGAAACTTCAGCCTGGCCATTAGGAAATTATGCACTGAAGATTTTTACGCTGAACTCTTCTTTCCGCTTTTCTTTTCTTTTTCAGTTGAAGCACACTTTTGGGAAGCCACCGGTGACTTCCCTGTTTCAAGCCTTCCTCCAATACAGATGACCTTACACCTAATTTTCCTCTTTTAAGGGTGAGAAAATTTGAGGGGATTTTTTTTTTACAGCTGATTGGTTAGTTGATTAGGCTAAAACAGGGTTGACCAATTTGCCACTGAAAATGTTGCATGAATAAACCTACTTTATCTTTTATCTTTATTTTGACTTATATGCCGCCCTTCTCCCCAGACTCAGGGCGGCTCACAACAGAAATACAAGTACAAATATATACGTCATATAAAATAATACTACAATATAAAACTATAAAACTATACTCACTCATACAACATACACTCCCAATCAAAGGCCAGGGGCAGAGCGCAGTTCACACGCCCCAAGCCTGTCTGCATAGATGTGTTTTTAAAAATTTTCGGAAAGCTAGGAGAGAGGGAGCAGTACGAACCTCTGAGGGAAGTTGGTTCCAGAGGGCTGGGGCAGCAACAGAGAAGGCCCTAGCCCTAGGTCCCACCAGACGGCACTGTCTAACAGACGGGACCCGTAGGAGGCCAACCCTGTGTCCCTAATCGGTCGCTGGGATTCATGAGGCATTAAATCATGTGACTGGGCCATAGCATAGAATTATAGGACTGGAAGGGATCTTGGAGGTCTTCTACTCTAACTCTCTGCTCCAGGCAGGAGCAAATGGTTATCCAATCTTTTCTTGAAAACCTTCAGTGACATAGCATTCACAACTCCGGGAGGCAAGCTGTTCCACTGATTAATTGTTCTCGCTGTAAGGAAATCCTTCCTTATTTCCAGACTGAATCTCCCTCTGGCCGAGCGTCCAGCCATTGCTTCTTATGTATTCTGTGTGAACATACAGTTATGTTTTGTAAAGCTTAGTTTCCAGCTTAGACCCAGGTTGTGTGAAGCCAGCACAGGGTTTTTTTAATGCTGTAGTAACAGAGGAGAATATTTAACAGAATAACAAGAGTTGGAAGGGACCTTGGAGGTCTTCTAGTGCAAGGCTTTTCAACCAGTGGTATGGGTACCACCTGTGGTACATTGGCACCTGGCAGGTGGTACATGACCCTCCTAGAAAAGTGGTAGTGGGGGAGGGGAATGAGCTGAACTGGTGGCAGCACCGCACAAGCCTGAGCGAGAGACGGCTGGAGCTGCAGGGCTGTCAGGGCTCAGCAAAAGCGCCAGGATCAGTGCCGCTTTCCAGCTGATTGATGCTTCTTCGGAGCTGTCGGGGTTCAGTGGAAGAGCCAGGATCAGCGCCAGGCTCCAACTGGAGGTCAGCACTGATCCTGGTGCTTCTGCTGAGCCCAGAAGAAGCGCCAATCAGCTGGAAAGCAGCACTGATCCTGGTGCTTCTGCTGAGCCCAGAAGAAGCGCTGATCAGCTGGAATGTTGCAGCATCTCCAGGGTCTTGTGCTTTACATTCAGATGCTTGGCAACTGATTCATATTTATGACGGTCACAGTGTCCCAGGGTCATGTGAAGTGACCAAAACCTGCTGCAACCACCCAGCAGACGGGGGGGGAATAAAAACCAAACACCCCCACCCCACCCCCACTGCCAATCCTTAACAGAAATGTTCACAACAATGAAAACCTCGGACAGGAGGAAGAGCGCCGCCAGGCGGGCAGGCAGGCATCTTACTCGGCTGTGTCTTGAGGGGCACTTTTTTCAGTGCCATTGTAACTTCGAACAGTCACTAAGCGAACTGTTGTAAGTCGAGGACTACCTATACGTTATCACTTTTTTCCTTTTTTGGGGGGGTCATCAAGTTTTTGACACCTTGCTAGGCGACTGGTGGTACTCGGATGTTGCCATATCCTAAAAGTGGTACAACGGGTGAAAAGGTTGAAAAGCCCTGTTCTAGTTCAACCTTCTGCTCAAGCAGGAGACCCTATATCATCCCTGACAAAAATCTCCAGTAATGAAGCATCCACAACTTTTGAAGGCAAGCCATTCCACTGATTAATTGTTCTAATTGTCAGGAAATGTCTCCTTACTTCTCCATTGGATTTCTCCATGCTTAGTTTCCATCCATTGCTTCTTGTCCTGCCTGCTTTGGAGAATGTTGTCCCTTTCTTCTCTGTGACAGCCTCTTGTGTGTCACATGATCGCATGTCACCCCTAATCCTTCTTTTCATTAGACTAGTTCTAATGAAATGATTAGTCAATTCCAGCAACCGTTCTTCATAGGTTTTAGCCTCCAGTCATCCAATCCTCTTTGTTGCTCTTCTCTGCAGTCTATTCAGAGTCTCAACATCTTTTTTGATATCATTGTGACCAAAACTGCATGCGACATGCCAAGTTTGGTCTTACCAAGGTATTACAAAGTGGTACTAACTCTTCAAGGGATCTTGATTCTATTGATATTTGAAGCTCAGAATTGAAATCAAGCTTCCTTTGTGCTCTCTGAGCTTGGTTGCTTTCTTGCAGAAAGGTAACAATATCTGTGCTGGTAGGGAGTGAGAGCAAACCCCATTCCCTACCAGCACTGAAAGTGTAACCTAGTTTAGTGCTCCCTGAGTTTGGTTGTTTTCTTGCAGACATTTCATTACCCTAGTTTGACCCCAGTCAAACTCCCCACCCGACGCTGTCCCCGGAGTGGGTCACCACGTCCGATCTGAGGTTGCGTCACCGCACTGGACGCCTCGCGGCGCCTGTCTCCGCCACTCCAGATTCGGGGATCTGAACCCGACTCCCTTTTGGGTAATGAGATGTCTGCAAGAAAACAACTACGCTTAGGAAGAACTAAGGACCCCTCATTTTAATGCTGTTTTTATCAGGTGACTAACATCTAGAGCACCAGCAGCCAAGATTAAGTCCTCTTAGTTTCCATCAGGTTCAAATAGCATGAACATGAAGCCTAAAAGGCAGATGCAGATAAAAGTAATGGTACATTGTTCCCAGTAAAACTGGTGGCTACATTCAGGACTCACCCAGAACAGTTGGATTCACACAGCATGCAAAGTTAATATTAAGCTTCATAAATCTTTGAGTTGGCTTCACGGGTTGCATAAATCTCAGTATTCATGCAATGTATTGTGGGATCCTACAAAATGCAAACCTGTTCAATGTGGCAGTGAAGACTTAAGTCATACCTTAATGAAGAAGTACCCATGCTTTCATTATGCATCAAATGCTTTTTGTACAAAAATGGTAAGGCTTTGATCACTCACCATCTTGTCTTTCTTAACATCTCCCCTCCAATGCTCCTTTGCCCCATTTATAAGAAAGAAGTGGGATGCCCCCATTTTTTAGCTCCTATTTTGCAAAACATTCAGAAATTTCACCACTGATACTAGGTTGGGAGGGGTTCTGAAGGTTTGGGAGGAAAATGCACAAATCATATGACCTACTCCAAGGTTTTGATCCACTTCAAAGTTTCTGAGTTGGCATCATTTCAGTTTAATTGTGCCCTTAGGTTTTCTAAAATTCTCTAGGGATGTTTGCTAGGGACCTAACATTTACAGAGGGAAGGTAGAGTATCTCATTACCCCACTATGTTCAGTTACAGTCAGCTCAATTGTGTGCATTATTTTCAGAAAATAATGCACACATTATTTAAATCCTGTCAATAGGCTTTGCACAGAAATAGAGGTCTTAGATTGCTTTGATCAAAGGAAAACATTGCAACTTAAATATGTGTCAGTACCAGCAGTCTTTGACTTACAACCATTCATTTAATGAACTACGGCAGGGGTTTCCAACCCCCAGTCCATGGACTGGCACCTTCGTGAGCTGCACTGGCTACCAATTGGTCTCCGAACACAATTCAAAGTGTTGGTTATTACCTATAAAGCCCTTTATGGCAATGGGCCAGGATACTTGCGGGACCGTCTTCTGCCTCATGAATCCCAGCAACCGGTTAGGGCACACAGGGTTGGCCTCCTACGGGTCCCGTCTGTCAGACAGTGTCATCTGACGGGGCCTAGGGTTAGGGCCTTCTCTGTTGCTGCCCCAGCCCTCTGGAACCAGCTTCCCTCAGAGGTTCGTACTGCTTCCTCCCTCCTAGCTTTTCGGAAATTGTTGAAGACGCATTTATGCCGACAGGCTTGGGGCGTGTGAGCTGAACTCTGCCCCTGGGCCTTTGATTGTGATTGTGTGTGGTATGAGTGTTATAAATGATTTTGCTTTTATATAGTATTTTAAGTAGGAATTTTAACTGATCCTATGTTTGTTTTTACTTGTATTATTATTGTGAGCCGCCCTGGGTCTGAGGAGAAGGGCGGCATATAAGTCTGAACAAATAAATAAATAAATAAATAAATAAAATACCAGCAACTGGGCCACCCAAACAAGTGAGGCACCATCTGCTGGATGCAGGCAGCACACGAAACCACGCCCCCTCTGGTCCATGGAAAAATCTTTCTCCACAGAACCAGTCCCTGGTGCCTAAAAGGTTGGGGGCTTCTGACCTACGGCATTGAAAAAAGAGACTTACAATGGTTTTTCACACAAATGACACATATGACCATTGCTGCATCCCATGGTCATGGGATCAAAATTCATACTTGGCAACCAGTAGGTCAGCGGTTCTCAACCTATGGGTCGCGACCCCATTTGGGGTCGAACGACTGTTTCGCAGGAGTCGCCGGACACCGCGGTCCGCCATTTTGTTTTCTTTTTTTTATTTTTTTTATTTTTTTTGTCGCGCACCGTGCATGCGCGGATCGGCTCATCGCGGTCCGCCATTTTGTTTGTTTTTGTTTGTTTTTTTATTTTTTTTTCGTCGCGCGCGCGCCGCGCATGCGCGGATCGGCCCGTCGCAGTCCGCCACTTTTTTTTTAAATTTTTGGGTTTGTTTTTTTTTTGTCGCGCGCGCACCGCACATGCGTGGATCAGCCCGTTGCGTGCCGCACATGCGCAGATCGACCCATCGCGTGCGCACCACGCCTGCACGGATCGGCCCGTCGCGGTCCCCCATTTTGTTTTTTTTATTATTTTTTATTATTTTTTTTTTCATCACACGCGCGCTGTGCATGCGTGGATCAACCCGTTGCGCACGCGCGTGCGCCCGGGTCGGGGTCGCGGCGCGCATGGGCAGTACAAGTGGGGTCTCAACCTGAAAAAGGTTGAGAACCACTGCAGTAGGTGTTTATGACAATTGCAGTGTCCCAGGGTCATGTGTATTACATTTTGCATCCTTCTGACACACAGTCAATGGGGAAGCCAGATTCATTTTACAGCTGTGTTACTAACTTAACAACAGCACTGATCCATTTTTCAACAGAGGCAAGGAGGGTCACAAAAAGGGGCAAAGCTCACTTAACAACTGTCTCACTTAGCAACAGAAATTTGGGCTCGATTGTGGTCTCATGTAGGACCACCTCTACTTGATTACAAAAAGTGGACACCAATGTAGCATTGCTAAGTGTATTTAAGTTCATAGGTCTTCACTGGGAAACTTAAGCACGTGCTCAGCACATAGCTCTGAAGTCAATAGGAGTTTAGTTTGATTCAGTTTCATCCTTACTTTTGTGATGGCCTGTAGGCTCAGGTTGCAATCCTAAACATATATATATGTGTGTGAATAAGAAGTAACTGTGGCGCCTTTCTTGTAGGATGGCCTGGTAAAACATTTTTTTAACATATCATATCTCTTTCGTGTTCTCTGCTTCAAAAAGAAGGTAGTGCAACTAAACAAAACCCTTTCCATTATTTGTAGACTAAACTTTAGGAGAATTCATAAAGAACTAGTATAAAGAGTTCCACGCCCCTATCAACCATTAAGCTGCTACACTAACACACACATACATGCACAGACATTCATACATACAAATACACACATGCATAAACACACGTACTCTAGAACTCACACCCAAGCTTTTCACTCTCAGCATGGAAGACCATACTTGGAATACTGCATCCAGTTTTGGTTGCCACGATATAAAAAAGATGTTGAGACTCTAGAAAGAGTGCAGAGAAGAGCAACAAAGATGATGAGGGGACTGGAGGCTGAAACTTATAAGGAACGGTTGCTGGAATTGGGTATGTCTAGTTTAATGAAGAGAAGGACAAGGGGTGACATGATAGCAGTGTTCCAATATCTCAGGGGCTGCCACAAAGAAGAGGGAGTCAAGCTATTTTCCAGAGTGCCTGAGGGCAGGACAAGAAACAATGGATGGAAACTAATCAAGGAGAGAAGCCACCTAGAACTAAGGAGAAACTTCCTAATGGTGAGAATAATTATTCAGAGGAACTTGCCTCCAGAAGTTGTGGGTGCTCCAACACAGGAGGTTTCTAAGAAGAGGTTGGACAACCATTTGTATAGGATTTTGTAAGATCTCTTGCCTTGAGTAGGGGGTTTGACTAGAAGACTCCCAAGGCTTCTTCTAACTCTGTTATTCTGTTAACTTAAATAAATATGGTTTTCTTCCATACTTCCAAACATTATTCCTATCTGTGTTAGGACTTGATATGGTGTATGTTTTAAGTATTCAAAGTTTCTTTGTTACAGACAACTAGCCTGCAAAAATGGAAATTAAAAAAGGGAAGAGTTGCTTCCATCTTTTCCTAGGTTGGATTGAACCCACAAACTGAACAGTGTAATGATCTCCAGATCTCCAATATATGGATAGCAAACTGAAATTAGTCAGCCACCAATAAATACTTAGACTATATTCTCCCATCTCCAGCCAGAGATATTAAACTGCCATTCTCAACCTCCCTTAACCTCTAACTAAGGAAGATGGGTGTTGTAGTCCAAGGCTCCTGGAGGCAGGGGGAGAAGATTAGTAAAAAGAATTGTATGAATCCCCACAAAATGATTCAGTGTATCGAAATCTCTCTGGTATGAATGTTTTAAAGATTGGTTAGTAATGACTCATAATATCTACAGTGGGTGAAAATGGGACTTGGGTAGCATCATTAGCATCAAAGGTATTTGTGAACAATTTTTTCCTTGCTCAATCACACTCAACCACCCCAACCTTAGAAAGGAAGATTTACATAACATAGTAACATTGACGGAACATGGCCAATTCCCCCCACCAACTCTTCCCCAACTGCTTCACAGCTTTCCTTCCCTCAGTTCAACCATGCATGGCTAATAGCATCAAGAGATTATCTTCTTCTTTCCTGCTTGCAGAGGAAGTGAAATCACTTGGGGGAAAATAGAGAAGCTTTCTAGAAGTTTGATCAACTGCTGGAGAAGATCACACTGAACTCTGGCAAGGCCAATAAGAGCTCTTCCACTCCCAAAAAGTTTCTGGCAAGTGAGTTTGCAGCCAGGACTTTTAGTTTGCACACTCTGAAAATGAAAGGGTTTTTCTTGATAGCCTAAGAGATTGCACAGATAAGAGAATAGCAATAGCAATAACACAGACTTATACAGCACTTCATTTTACAGCCCTCTATAAGCAGTTTACAGTGTCGGCATATGGTCCCCAGCAATCTGACTCCTCATTTTACTGACCTCAGAAGGATGGAAGCCTGAGTCAACCTTGAGCCAATGAGAATCAAACTGCTGGCAGTTGGCACTATTAGCCTGCAATACTGCATTCTAACCACTGTGCCCCCATGGCTCTTTCAAAAGGACACCACAGTGCCCTCTTATTCCCCATTAAAGAAATTGGTTCCCCCTGCAGAAAGAGGTATCCTTTTGGGTTAGCAGCATTATTGGTTAGTTTTACCACAAAAGACCTGCCTATTCTCAAAGATTCAGATGAAAGATAATAACATTAGCTCAGCCTTCTCCAATCTAGTCTTCTAGGGGTAAAGTTTAATTTCTGAAATTCCCAGGGAGTGGGGAATTAAGGATGGTTGTCCACTTACAGTCGTTCAGGTCCCACTCATCTGCAGTTGGTCAATGTTACTCTGCATTTACTGCTTGGCTTCTGTGAATACAGGAGTCCTTAATTTGCTTCCAGAAGATATCCAGGCTTTGAATCCTAATGATAAGGAAAAACTGTCCTTCTCCAAAATAGAGCTAAGGGGAAGATTCTTTGGGTTTTCTCCCACATAAAATTGGAAGTGTCTCGGCGACACATTCGTCATCTTCAGGCTGGTGTTTTTGACTTCGTGCTTCTAGGAACAATGTGTGATCGTAGCTGTTTCTTCCTTTTAACTGACACCCACCATGAAGATGAGGCACGACCACAAACGCGAAGCCAAACAACAGCAATGCAGCTCACCATCTCCAATCCCCCTGCAACTCAGACTAACCTGAGCACAACAAAGCCCCCACCGAAACAGAACACTCCCCCATCCAATTAGAGCACAGCCAACCCCCATCCAATCAGAGCACAGCCAAGCCCCTAACCAATCAGAACACACCTCCACCCAATCAGAACACAGCCAAGCTCCCACCCAATCAGTTCATGGGTGGGGACAGAGTGGGGTTGGGGCAGGGCAGAGCGGAGCGGGCAGGATGGGGCGGAGCAGGGGCAGGATGAGGGCAGAGGCAGTTTTTGGACACTCGGTCTCTAAAAGGTTCGCCATCACTGGTATATACTCTATGCTCTTTTGTTCTAAGTAGAGATTTCTGTTTCCTATTACAGTTATATAGTTGATCAGTAAAGCACATGGTGACTGTACTTTTTGCTCTGTGTGGTGCTTTATATAAACAGAATTTCTAATAAGAATGATGAAATTACTATACCTGGGCATGCATACTTTTCAAAAGGAACCCAGAATTCTGAAATGATAAGATTTTCCTGCATCCATTTAATGTTTGAAGTGAGGAAGTTTCCTGAATTGGTTAAAATCTAAGTTGCTAAATCTAAACTGAAATTCAAAATAAATATAAAAGTCCAAATTAAACTAATTTGATTTTTCAAATGTACTTAGCAAGTTGGCAGAAATCTGATACAAGAGAGAGAAAGAAAGAGAGAAAGAGAGAAAGAGAGGGGGAGAGGGAGGGAGAAAGGGAGAGAGAGAGAGAGAGAGAGAGAGAGAGAGAGAGAGAGAGAGAGAGAGAGAGAGAGAGAGAGAGAGAGAGAGAGAGAGAGAGAGATTAGTGAAGCTGGAAGCATGGCTTAGATCCCAAATTTACTCTGTTCCTTGCCTATTTGCCATTAGAAGGAAGAAAGAAATGCTGGGGTTTGTGATGTTACAAGCTGAGTTAAATTCAGAAAGGAGACAAAGCTGCATTTAACATCATACAGTATTTACAACTTATTTTAGTCTACTGTGCCATTTGGAATCTTTTTCTCCAGCCTGCTTTATTTGCTCAATATTTTTTAGCCTTCCAAACAAGAGGGAAATTCTCACCGCTTAATATCTATTGTTCCTCTCTGGTTTCCCCTTCCCACCCGGTCCATGATACAACGGTGCTGACAGCATTTGTATTTGATTCCAATTACCTTTGGAATCCATCAAGTGGGTTGTTCCTGAAACCAATCCAGAAGAAATAGGGGGAAAGGGAAACAAACTAGCCCCTTTTTCACATACGCACAAACACACCTAACCGCAATTCTAGTCTTATACAAGGACAATCAGTGAGAACTGGCTTGATCTGAGACTGTGGGGCTGGTTAATTATGAGACCATTTTTGACTTCCTCTAAAAAAAACAAAAACAAAATAAAGCATAAAAAAAAAATAAAACATCCTCTGTGTTTGCTTTCTTTTTAATGTGACAGATCTGTTCTGTGAAATGTAAACAACCCGTAAGCATGCAAGACATGCCAACAGGAAGTTAGTTGGCGAATAAGATTCAAAACTCCTGGCTCCCATCCAGAGGAGCTTAGCTATGGATTGTACACTGCACAGGCATTCTCTGAGACCATATGCAGCACAGAAAGCAGAGGAAATAAGAAAAATACTAGACTATCATTCTCCAGAACTGATGTACCAGGCAGCACCTGTGTGCAAAACAAGGAGGATTTACACAGCATTGCAAACATTAAATGAATCATTGCAGCATGGAATTCCACTATAGGTAATTCTTGACTTACCAACTGTTCATTTTACAATCATCCGAAGATACAACTGCACTGGAAAAAAAAAAGCGGCTTACAAACAATCGTCATACTTACAACCATCGTAGCATTCCCCAGAGTCACGTGGTCAGAATTTGGGGATTTGGCAACCGGTATCTATTTATGACAATTACAGCATCCCAGAGCCTTGTGATCGCCATTTGTGTTCTTCTCAGTTGGCTTCCAACAAAGTCAGCTCCTGACCCAGTTCTTGTTTTTAAGCAATTAACTGCATGGGTACCAAACCAAATACTTTCCAAGTCTGCTCTATGTGTCCACCCCAGTAATTCCCAGCCAACACAGTCATTTCCCCCCCCAGGAAATATGGGAATTGGGAGTTCAACACATACAGTGAATGCTGGAAGGCTAGAGAATCCAGGATAGCTACATTTAGAAAGAGGATGTCAGACTAGAGCAGGAGTCTCTAAAACTTGGCAGCTTTAACACTTGTGGACTTCAACTCCCAGAATCCCCAGCCAGCATGCTTAACTCTGGCAACTTTAAGATGTGTGGACTGGCTGGGGAATTCTGGGAGTTGAAGTCCACGCATCTTAAAGTTGTCAAAGTTGGGAAACATTGCTCTAAAACAGGGCTCTCCAAACTCGGTAACTTTACAATTTGTGGACTTCAACTCCCAAAATTCCCCTGCCAGCAGAACTGGCTGAGGAATTGTGGGAGTTGAAGTCCACAAGTCTTAAAGTTGCCGAGTTTGGAGAGTTCTGGACAAGAGGGTTGCACAGCTCAGCAGGTCAGTTCCCATAACTTTTGGTTTGCATGTTCAGTCAATGGACTTTGGTCCTGGTTCCATAATGACCTCAGAAGAGGAAGAGGCTTCTTGCTTCATATGCTGAGTCTAGCTCCTTCTCTCTTGCACTTTTGTACTGTTCTAGTATGAAAAGCAGCTGATTTGGCTGTCTCTAAGTCTTGCAGACCCTCTTGCATCCATACCTCAAGGTTCCTTTTCCTGTGTTGTAATTCTCATTCAGCACGAAGTCTCCAAGCATGCTATGACCTGGATACTTGGAGAAGTTGGACGTGGCTAAAATTCAGAATGGTTATTAAAATATAACCCCGGCCCTCTGGAACCAACTTCCCCCGGAGATCCGTGTCACCCCCACCCTCTCCGCCTTTCGTAAATTGCTTAAAACATACCTTTGCCGGCAGGCCTGGGGCAGCTAACACCTTGCCCCTAGCCAGTGTATGTTTGTGTGTATGTTTGTGGAATGATTGGTTTTTCTTTTTTAACTTCGGGGTTTTTATATTTATATATTTATATTTATGTATTTTATTGTGATTTCTATCATGTTGTGAGCCGCCCTGAGTTCTCCGGAATAGGGCGGCATAGAAATTAAATAAATAATAATAATAGTAATAGTAATAGTAATAGTAATAGTAATAGTAATAGTAATAGTAATAGTAATAGTAATAGTAATAGTAATAGTAATAGTAATAGTAATAGTAATAGTAATAGTAATAGTAATAGTAATAGTAATAAAAAAAGAGGAAAAAGTTGGTGAAAGAAAGCATTCCACCCAGTTCTACTGTGCTTTTTGTCCCTGCTGACAAGTGCTAATCATTTTGTTCTTGAAAGAGAAAAAAAGAAGTAAAAACTGAGATTTCATTATGCAATTGTCTATAATAAGGGATGAAACCAACAGCTGGTTGAAAAGATACAAATTTCAATGACACAAGAGGAACTTCCATCCTTCTAGTGGCTAAGCATATGAAATGGGAAGTAGTGATAAGGGAATAATTCATTTCGTCTGCATTTGAATACTAATGTACCTAATTTTGCATTTTGAAAGCAACACTCGAAACAAACACTTATCATGCAAAAGTCAATGTTCTCCGAATTTCACAATGCAATTTGCCAATCATTTGGGGGCGGGGGGGGAAGGGCTTTATCAAAGAAAAGTCTAAAAAAATGGATGAATATAACGTTTAAAAAATGCATGTTAGGAGAATAACAGAATGACAGAGTTGAAAGGGCCCTTGTAGGTCTCCAGAATACCCTATACCATTTCAGACAAATGGTTGTCCAGTCTCTTCTTAGAAACTTCCAGTGTTGGAGCATTCACTGCTTCTGGAGGCAGGTTGTTCCACCGGTTGATTGTTATAACTGTCAGGAAGTTTCTCCCTAAGTTGGTTCTCTCCTTGATTATTTTCCACCCATTGCTTCTTGTCCTGCCTTCATTTGCAAATTGCACATTAGAAAAATAAAAATGCATGTCTGGAGAAGTATGCACTAGGATCCTTCATAAATTAGAATGTGTTGCTTAAAGAATGAAGTTCTTAATTTTGACCATGTGCTTGCTTGGATCCGCATATCTTCCAAAATGCAATCTCATGAATGATTGTAGATCTATTGGTGCTTCTAGATATGCTGAAAGAAAACCATGTGTGAATCCATCATTCTATGCAAACCCAGGCCCTTCCAAGATGAAATCTCTGCCACTTTCAGAATAGTCTTAGCCACACTCAGTCTAGTCTCCTTTAAAGAGTTGCTGTGGATGTGACATATTTGACAGGACAAAGTGGAAGTAGAAGAGATATAGATGAGTGATATGTAACAGAATAACAGAGTTGGAAATGACCTTGGAAGTCTTCTAGCCCAGCAGTTCTCAACCTGTGGGTCGCGACCCCATTTGGGGTCGAACGACCATTTCACGGGGGTCGCCAAACAACGCAGTCCGCCATTTTTCCCCCTTTTCCTTAGCTGTGCTACTCCCTCTTATTCTATTGGCTTTTGAAAACCAATAGAATAGACTCTCTTGAATAGAGTCTAATTCTATTGGCTTTCAAAAGCCAATAGGAATTGTCCAGGCTGTCTCTGCCCTGCTGAGCCCGCCAAAAGTCCCAGTCTGCAAACGGTGCTGCAAGTTGTCTGCAACGAAGGCGAGCTGTCTGGAAGTTTCCACCCCTCCCTGCTGAGCAACTACTAAAAATGTAAGTAAAAGAGGGCCAGGGGTGGGAGGTGGAAGGCTGGCGAGCGCAGGGAGGGTTGCTGGCACGCATGGGGCCCGGCGGGATCCTTACCTCCCTTGGGCTGAGCCAGCTGGTGGCTCAGCCGGTGGTCACCCTGCGCCGTTGCTGCCGCGGCCGCCCAGGAGCACCTGGGCCTGCCTGCCACCGCCCCAAACGGGCAGTGGCCAAGGTAAGGCTAGCAGGGCAACGGCGGGCGCAGGAAGGGTTGCTGGCGCACGTGGGGCCCGGCGGGTACCTTACCTCCCTTGGGCTGGGCCAGTTGGTGGCCCAGCCGGTGGTCGCCCTGCGTCGTCGCTGCCTCTTGCCAGCTACACCTCGGCCGGCGCAGGGGGCAGCACCGCGCATGCGCGGCGCTCCCGGGCAGAGAAATAGTCCTCGACTAACGACCAGTTGGGTAGTCCTCAACTTATGACTGGTTGGGTAGTCCTCGACCTACAACCGGTTGGGTAGTCCTCGACTTACGACCGGTTGGGTAGTCCTCGACTTACGACCGGTTGGGGGTCACGGCATTAAAAAGGTTGAGAACCACTGTTCTAGCCCAACCCCCTACTCAGGCAGGAAACCCTATATCGTTCCAGATAAGTGACTGTCCAGTCTCTTCTTAAAAGCCTCCAATGATGGAGCACCCACAATTTCTGAAGGCAAGCCATTCCACTGATTAATTATTCTCACTGTTAGGAAATTTGTCCTCAGTTCTAGTTTCCTTCTCTCTTGATTAGTTTCCATCCATTGTTTCTTGTCTTGATTTCTGATGCTTTGGATAATACGTTGACTCTCTGTTCTTTCCAGCAGCCCCTCAAATATTGGAACACCGCTATCATGTCACCCCTGGTCCTTCTTTTCACTAAACTATACAAACTCAGTTCCTGCAAGCGTTCTTCATATGTTTTAGCCTCCAGCCCCCTAATCATCTTTGTTGCTCTTTTCTGCACTCTTTCCAGAGTCTCAACATCTTTTTTCTAATGTGGTGACCAAAACTTGATGCAGTATTCCAAGTGTGACCTTACCAAGGCTTTATAAAGCGGTATTAATACTTCACGTGATCTTGATTCTATCCTTCTGTTAATTCAACTTAGGATTGTGTTGACTTTTTTGGCTGCTGTCGCACATTACTGCCTCATATTTACATGATTGTCCACTCCGACTCCAAGGTCCTTCTTAGATGCTTTGTGTGCACAAAGTAAGATAAAGCAATGCTCAGACTCGTTGAATGGAAATTTCTGGTGTTCTTTCTTATCATGTGTGTGCTCCAACTGAAGTGTGAGCTGATACAACTAAACTGGCTTTGCCTCCATTCACAATGGAATCACTAAGAGCTATGCTGATCTTCTCAGCTTAACTTATTTCAAAGGGTTGTGATTGTGGCTGAAAGGAGGAGGAAGTGTTAGATTTGCTGTCTTGAACTCCTGTACAAAAAGCAAAATATACCTCATATAAAGAAGTATCAATAGATTGGATTTTTTTTTTTAAAAAAAACTATCTTTCTAAAAACCAAAAATTTCCTATGGAGAGAAAGAGAAACAGAGATATTTAAGCTGTAGAGTGGGTTTAAGGGACCACTGCACCTAATTATATTATCCAACCCTTTGGTCGATAGAATCAAACAGGGAAGTTAAGATTGCAACATACAAGGAACCAATATTCTCAGAAAGAGGAAATATAAATAAACTTTTTGTACTTTAATTCAATGCTTCAATTCAGCAAACTGTACAAAAGACATCTATTTCAGAGGTCTCCTTTCTTTTATAGAAGTATCTGAAAGTGGATACTCGGTGAACTGATATGTAAATTGATATATGTAGTTGTTTATCTGCTACTTCCCTGTTGCCAGTTTACATACCTGATTTACTGTAAATAAAAAAAGAAAAAAAAGATTAAACATGAAAATATTGTCCCTGATGTTACCGCCCCAAGAAATAACAAACCTGATTTATGGTCATACGTTGTGATGGTGATAAAGCAAGTCATCCACACGACTGACACGATTTTATCTTTTTTGCAGCGGTCATTAAATGAATCACCATGATTATTAAGAGAATAGTGGTTGTTAAGCAAACGTATTGCTCACCTTGGAGTATTTTTCCAAAAAACCACCAGTGAATCCTGGATTTTCACAAAAATGTAAATCATGGTCAAGTGACAATGGGACATAAATGTTGCCCAAAATACAATTTTGTCACTACGGGAGGGGGAGGATATCGAAACTTTGGAATAAGTCCCTTTTCAGGGGCCGTTCATAAATGTGAATAGTTGCTAAGTGACTGGTCGTAAGTTGAGACCTACCTGTATAGTTTTATTCAGTTTATTCACACTTATATGCCGCCCTTCTCCGAAGACCCAGGGCGACTCACAACAAGTATAATAGCACAACAATATAATAGTACTGTAGCCTCATTGCAGGCATTTCAACTATACAACCCCTTCCATCCCCAAACCTTAGAAAATAATAACAACAACAACAATAACAACAACAACAATATTATAATAATAATAATAATAATAATAATAATAATAATAATAATAATAATAATAATAATAATAATAATAATAATGTTGTTTTATTGTTTTATTTTATGATCATTTTAATTTAATTTATATTAGACTTTAATGCGATTGTTATTATCTATGTTGTAAGCCGCTCTGGGTCCCCTGGAGAAGAGCGGCTTATAAGTCTAATAAATAAATAAATAAATAAATAAATAAATGTTGGAAGGGACCTTGGAGGTCATTAAGTCCAACCCCCTGCTCAGGCAGGAAACCCTATACCATTTTGGACAAATGGCTGTCCAGTCTCTTCTTAAAAACTTCCAGTGTTGGAGCATTCACCGCTTCTGGAGGCAGGTTGTTCCACTGGTTAATTGTTCTAACTGTCAGGAAGTTTCTCCTTAGTTCTAGGTTGCTTCTCTCCTTGATTAGTTTCCATCTGTTGCTTTGGAAAATAGCTTGACTCCCTCTTCTTTGTGGCAGCCCCATAGATATTGGAACACTGCTATCATGTCCCCCCTTGTCCTTCTCTTCATTAAACTTCTTCATCTTTTTCTTCTTGTTGTGCCTTATCCATTATCAGATGTTGGCGATCATGTTGGCGATCCTGTTTTTATCAGCAGCCGCACGAAAAAGTGCTGCTGAGTTTTGTACAAACCAATCCCTTAGATTTTGAAGCCATGATGTTCTTCTTCTGCCTGGAACTCATTTGCCTTCAATCTTTCCCTGGAGGATTAAATGGAGTATGCCGTATTTTTCTGAGTGTCGCATCACATGTCCGAAATATTCTAATTTTCTTTTTTTAATGGTTTTGATGATTTCCCTTGGCTTTCCCAGGTGGCTTATCACCTACTCATTTCTGATCTTGTCAACCCAGCTTATACATAACAGCCGCCTGTAAATCCACATTTCAAATGCTTCTAGTCTCTTCAGGTGGCCTTCTGTCAGAGACCAACTCTCTATGCCATAGAGCAGGATAGAACAAATATAGCATCTGACAAGCCTGATTTTCAGTCTTAGGCTTATGTCGTGACTGCAGAAGACCTTTTTCATTTTGAAGAATGCTGTTCGGGCTTTCTCTGTCCTTGTCTTTACTTCAATGGTCATGTCCCAGCTTTCATGTAGATTAGAACCGAGGTATGTAATCCTTTCAACTTTTTCTAGTGGTATTCCTTCTGAATGTATTGGGTTGTTTGCTGACAACCATGATCTTGGTTTTTGAGGTGTTAAGCTTCAAGCCGTATTTTTCAGATATTTCTGTGACTCTGGTTGATGAGGAGCTGAAGGTCTTCATGCTTACTGGCAAGCAGAACTGTATCATCAGCATATCTTAAGTTGTTGATCCAAACACCGTTTACTTTGATGCCAGCATCGATGTTCTCCAGTGCCTCGTTGAAGATTGACATCCCCAATTCCAGCAACCGTTCCTTATATGTTTTAGCCTCCAGTCCCCTAATCATCTTCGTTGCTCTTCTCTGTACTCTTTCTAGAGTCTCAGCATCTTTTTTTACATCGTGGTGACCAAAACTGGATACAGTATTCCAAGTGTGGCCTTACCAAGGCATTGTAAAGTGGTATTAACACTTCATGTGATCTTGATTCTATCCCTCTGTTAATGCAGCCCAGCACTGTGTTGGCCTTTTTGGCAGCTGCAGCACACGGCTGGCTCATATTTAAGTGATTGTCCACTAGGACTCCGAGATCCCTCTCACAGTTACTACTATTGAGCAAGGTACCCCCTATAATATACCTGTACATTTGGATTTTTTTGCCTAAATGTAGAACCTTACTTTTTTCACCATTGAATTTGAATAATAGTAATAATAATAATAATAATAATAATAATAATAAGTAGTAGTAGTAGTAGTAGTAGTAGTAGTAGTAGTTGGAAGGGACCTTGGAGGTCATCTAGTCCAGTGGTTCTCAACCTTTTTCAGGTTGAGACCCCACTTGCACCGCCCATGCGCACCGCGACCCCGACCCGGGCACGCGCGTGCGCATGCGACGGACCAATCCGCGCATGCACAGCACGCGCAACAAAAAAAACAAAAAAAAACAAAATGGCGGACCGCGACGGCCTGAACCGCGCATGCGCGGTGCGCGCGCGACAAAAAAAACAAAAAACAAAAACAAAACAAAATGGCGGACCGCGGTGTCCGGCGACCCCCACGAAACGGTCGTTCGACCCCAAATGGGGTCGCGACCCATAGGTTGAGAACCACTGATCTAGTCCAACTCCCTGTTCATGTCTTGATGATTTTCCTAAAAAAAAAAATATCTTCCTACAAAGCTGGTGCCAGATTACTTTTAGGAAAATCTCTCATCCAAAGAAAGAGGGCAGCAAAGGGAAGGATCATATTTGTGGCTTTTGATGACAATATTCTTTTGGATTGAGGGACCTGAATGGATCTTACACGATTGACTTTTATCAATGAATAATTCTGGATAAGCCTGAGTCCTGGTGACACCTGGCACCTTGAATTACACTTGAAAGCCAACTGGCAACAAATGCAGATCTCAAGATAAAAATGACCCAGGGATAAAACAAAAAGGATCTATACCTACTTAATCTTCTCTATAACTTCCGGGGGAGTTGTAGACCCATGCAGAACTTGATGGGTAAATACTGGATCGAAGACATTGTTGCTTTCTGTGATAAAAGATATGATGTTGTTCTGCCTTGTTCCATCCACTGGCCACTGGATTTTGTAGAAGACTAGTAATGGGACAACATTTTCCACAACTTCTGAGGACTGGCTTACGAGAACCCAAAAGGAAGGAAGTCCTTCTGACATCTCATCTCTTATCCCTTACCTAAGGCAGCTCTTTCAGTTTGTCTAATCATACATAGGGCTTTGCAGGCTGGATTTGTTCCAGGAACACTCAGTCTAAAAATATGTTAGATGGTGACCTGGGTGGATGATGAAACCTAAACCAGTCAACTAATTATTTGTGGTGTAATAATGGAATTTGCCTATTAAGCCATTCATTTATTCTACCAAAGAAGGAATTCAGAACATCACTATTTTACTGAGATGGGGACACCTTAGAGATATTATTATTACTGAACACCTTAAAGATATTATTATAGAAGGCAAAAGGAGAAGGGGACAGCAAAGGATGAGATGGTTGGATAGTGTCATTGATGCAATGAACATGAATTTGGACAAATTCCTGGAGACGGTGGAAGACAGCGGGGCTGGCGTCCTATGGTCCATGGGGTCCCAAAGAATCAGACATGACTTAGTGACTGAACAATCACAAGAGATATAATCCTCATCCCATGCTCAGCTTTCTGATGAGGGTTTATGAAATAGTAATCTGAATGCAATAGAAGGGTGCCTGGGTTAGTCTGATCTTAGGCAGCAAACAGACAGGTTGCATTGGCATCTCAGGAGGCAAACTGATGTCTCTTCTACAGTGGTAACAATGAGTCGTCATTGTTCAGTCTCTAGGTCAGTGATGGCGAACCTTTTAGAGACCGAGTGCCCCAAAACCACCCCCCCACCCCCGTCCCCGCTCCACCCTGCCCGCTGGACCACCCACCATCTCCACGGTCCGCCAAAGATTCCCCAGGCAGCCCAGCAGCGCCATGGTGGCCATGCCCTCTGTCCATGGCCTGCAGCATCATCTGCGTGTGATGGGGCGCAAGGGTGGAGTCTTGTCCCCACTGCCCGGCTACCATGTCCTTGGCTGCACTGCTTCATATTTATTTATTTATTTATTTATTTGTTTGTTTGTTTGTTTGTTTGTTTGTTTGTTTGTTTATTTATTTATTTATTTATTTATTTGGGTTTGTATGTCGCTCCTCTCCGGGGACTCGGAGCAGCTAACAACATATACATAACAAAGAATTGCAATATAAGAAACCAAAACAAGATATCTAAAAACCAATAAACACACATTCAATACAACAATCAACCACAATCATCCCCAGGCTTGCCGGCAAAGATGAAGGGCTTTATAGATGATAACAAACACCTTGAATTGGGCTTGGAGACCAATAGGCAACCAATGCAGCATGCGGAGTGTTGATGAAATGTGGGCACAACACGGAAGGCCCACAACTGCTCGCGCAGCTGCATTTTGCACTAATTGTAGTCTCCGAACACTCTTCAAGGGTAGCTCCATGTAGAGAGCGTTGCAGTAGTCGATCCTCGAGGTGACAAGGGCATGTGTGACTGTGAGGAGAGACTCCCGATCCCCAGGGGCAACTCTCCTCCGAGGGGGCTGCTGGTGAGAAGAGCGCCATGGGAGCAGGCGGGGCTGGAGCGATGGTATGTGTGCCCACAGAGAGGGTTCCGAGTGCCGCCTCTGGCACCCGTGCCATAGGTTCGCCAACACTGCTCTAGGTTATGTCTAACTCTTCATGATCCCATTGACCATAGCATGCCAGCCCCCCCATCCTCCACTGTCTCCCAGAGTTTCCCCAACCTCATGCTCATTGTGTTGATGATATCTAACCATCTTGTCCTCTGCCGTCCCCTTCTCCTTTTGCCTTCCATCTTTCCCAGTATCAGGGTTTTTTTTTGCAATCTGTCATTTTTCCTCGTTTGGTGGCCAAAAGTATTTGAGCTTCAGCGTCAGTCTCTGTCCTTCCAAAGGGTAGTCAGGGTTGATTTGCTTTAGCAAACAATGAGTCAGAAGAGGCTAAACAGTTAAAATGTTCCTTTTTTAAAAGAAGGCAGGACATTCATTCAGAAAACTGGGGAAGTGGTGTGTAATTTCTTGTAAAGCCACAATAGCTCTGCTCTCCCTTCAAAGGAAACTGGTCCCATGGGTAAGATTTCATAAGGCGCTGTAAAAATTGGACATATGCCAGATGGTGACCATGCAGTTTAAAAAGCAGAGCCTATATCTAAAAATATACTCCTGGTTTGCCCTGGAGCTACCATCCATTTATGATTTGTTTTATTTAAGCAAATTTTATCAAAAAGGCTAATAGAAATACAATGGAAAAACAAACGTAAAAGAAACACACACACACAGAGACACACACAAGGGAAAGAAATGACAAAAATGATTACAGATTATCTATCTATATATCTCCTATCCATCAACTTTTAAACAATATTTAAAAGTTTCTAGCCCTTAATTAAAAAGAATAAATTATAATGTTCTATTGTAAGAAAATGTCACGAAATCTGTGCCAAAGGGAAACATATTGCATCAATTTTTTTTATAAGTAGATAAAAATGCCTTTTCAAAACACATAAATTACACATTTCTTGAATCCAAGCCTTAATATGAAGAATAATAGTACTTTTCCAGTTTCTCAAAATAATTCTCTTAGTTATATCCCAGGACTGGTATAATCATAACTCTTCAAGAATAGTCAGGTTCCAAAATGTAGGGACATAATTTAACATAACATAAATATCCATAACACTAAAAAGAGCTCCCCATAAATCTACTTATGCAGATTAAAATAAAATTCCAAAATGATTTCAATGGTTCATGAAACCAAATCATGTGAATCAATGACCTCTAATATTTTTCATCAGCGGTAAAGAAAATCTGATGTCCATCCTTTCAAATGCATTATGTGAGATGTCCATAAGACTTAAATTATTTTAAATTAACTTTAATCTTCAGTCCATTAGAATAACTTCAACATTTTTATGATCATGGATGTTTCAGATGCTCCAGTTTTTTTCAATCCATGAACTGTAAATGTTATTAATATCAACTCTGAAAATCTTATTTAATTTTTGATGTAAAAATGATGTGGATTTAGCTTCAACTATCACCTCTATCAATGATGAAAGCAATCCGTGTTCTTGAAAGCAGCCAAAACAAAAAGAAATCTGGTTCATACCAAGCTATTCAAACACATTTGAGTTAATTATATTGTTACTATTGTGAGACAGGACAGCAACAGTTTGTTTGAAGTCAGAAGAAATCCTTTAAATAATCATTGCAAACTAACTGATTTAAAGTATTCCAGATTGGGCCCACAATTTCCAAGGTAATATTTCGCCCCAATTTTAGACATTTTCAATAAACGAATATTTCACCTTGTGCACCTTTCCACATTCATTTACCTGTATAGGGAAAGACAGTTTGGGAAGGTTTCTTCCATCTTCTGCTGTTTGCAATTATTTATTTACTATCTGTGGGAAAAACAAACTGCCTGCCACTCAGATAAATTAGCCAACAGGCACATAGAGATAAACAACATCTACCTATCATTCCAAAGAGACAATGAAAAAACCAACAAGGAAAAAAAAGGACTCAAATACCTCCTCACCAGCGGTCAACACCCAGATAAGCAGAGATGCACACCAAGATTAATTCTAGACTAATAACCAAGCTGTAAACAACACCCCAATCAAAGGACTCCCAACTCATACAAATAAGCTAACAGTAAACAACATTCCCATCAACATTGCCAGGGCAAGCCAATCCTATATAGAGGACTTCTAGTATTGATGATGTTACCTACTTGGAAATGAAGTATCTGCAAGAAGACCACCAAGCTTAGGAGGCCCCAAGGACCCCACAGTTAAATCCTGAATTACAAATAACAATAACAATAATGTTGGAAGGGACCTTGGAGGTCATCTAGTCCAATTCCCTACTCAGGCAGGAAACCCTATACCATTTCAGACAAATGGCTGTCCAGTCTCTTCTTAAAAACTTCCAGTGTTGGAGCACCCACAACTTTTGGAGGCAGGTTGTTCCACTGATTAATTGTCCTCACTGTCAGGAAATTTCTCCTTAGTTCCTAGGTTGCTTCGCTCTTTGGTTAGTTTCCATCCATTGCTTCTTGTTCTTCCTTCAGGTGCTTTGGAGAATAGCTTGACTCCCTCTTCTTTGTGGCAGCCCCTGAGATATTGGAACACTGCTATCATGTCCCCACTCATCCTTCTCCTCATTAAACTAGACATACCCAATTCCAGCAACCATTCCTTATGTGTTTTAGCCTCCAGTCCCCTGATCATCTTTATTGCTCTTCTCTGCACTCTTTCTAGAGTCATGGTGACCAAAACTGAATATTTGGATACAATATTGTCTTCCATTGGCAAACTGCCCCACTTGGCTTAGGAATCCGAAAATTTTGTCATCCTCATCCATGTAAGGGTTCCTTGGTATACTGCAGCTGGGTTAAAGGTGAATCCAACCTGGATAACCTGAGTCAATGGTGGCTTATAAGGATTAAGCAATCCATGGTTTAGAATGATCTATGAAGCTGATCATCAGCTCCAATATGGTTGATCGACAGTGACATTCAGAAAGAACCACCACCTCTTTTTCTGATGCAGCTCTGCCCCTTAGTTAAAACTCCCTTACTAAATGTTATTTTAAAACAGCAGGTGGTCCTCGGCTTACAACTATTCATTTAGTGGCCATTCATCATTACAATGGCACTGAAAAAAGTGACTTACGACTGCTTTTCATATTTATAACCGTTGCAGCATCCCCAGGGTGACGTGATCAGAATTTGGATGCTTGGCAACTGACTTATATTTATGATGGAGGCCGTGTTCCAGGACCATGTTGCGTCCTTTTGACAAGCAAAGTCAATGGGGAAGCCAGATTCACTTAACAACATGTTACTAAAGAAACAACTGCAGTAATTCACTTAACAACTGTGGCAGGAAAGATGGTAAAATGGGGCAACACTCACTTAACAACTGTTTTGTTTAGCAAAAGAAATTTTGGAATCAGTTGTGATCATAACTCGAAGATTACCTATATACCAAAAATGCCAAATAATCCTATTTTTCTACTTTATTTTCTATGCTTCTCTCAGACACCTATTCTTTGCCTGGCCAAGAACTATCTTTTCTAAAATTGATGGTGAATCATGCAGTATAAAGAATGAAATCCTTCTGGACTGGGTTGAAGGATTTCCAGCTGAACTCTTAATAAATTTAAATCTGCCCCAGCATTCACACACAATTCTTGGTAACCATCCTTGCATATTTGAATAGGAGAATCACTAGGTTTTCCACCAGTCAGTACTTGTTGTTGCTCAATTCCATCCAGGTTGGATTCACTAACATCTTAAGTATGCCATGCCAGGTTTTAAGATAAATCACTGAGCAACTGGCAGGCACCGAATGGCAGCTGGCAACATGAAACAGCATCAAACGCTTGTCAATGTCAACGCTGTCCACCGCTGTCATTGCTTAATTGCTAAGCTTATATTTTGCTAGTGACACACCAGAGTAGGATGCAAAAGTGCCTTGGATCACATTCTTGAGATATATTTGCCACAAGCTGCCACAGTTGCTATGGGTTACTGCAAACTCTCTCCAGCTATTTCAGCTGGGATCAGTGGTTGCCGCCCATTCTCGGTTAGATAGAAAATGGGTAATTACTGTCTACAGCAGATGAACCCGCTTAAGACTGCAGCTTGCCTACCATTTAAGACCTGGACCAGTTAAGATTCCAACTTGGAGAATACAGACAATTGGATCCTCAATCTTGGTTAAGTAGAGCTTTATTAATTAAAAAAAACACACACGTGGTAATGGAAAGAACTTGAAAAATATCAACTAGGCCAGAATGCCTGGCTTTATCCCAACAAGTATCTCAGCATTTGGGGCTTAGAAATGGTCTTCTCCATTCGGGGCAGTTGCAGAGGACATCAAAATAAATTAAGAGGGTGGTTATGACATATGTGAAAGAAATTGTGCAGTCGTGGTTGCTATTTTGAGATTTTGACAGCCTTTACCATACCTCTGCCAGGGACAACTTTGCAGATTGAAAACAGTGGTCACCATAGGTCAACTCACAACACTTTGGGTTATAACGCAATTTATTTGAGTTTAATACCACTTTATAATGCCTTAGTAAGACCATACCTGGAATATTGCATCCAGTTTTGGTTGCCACAATATAAAAAAATGTTGAGATTCTAGAAAGAGTGCAGGGAAGAGCAACAAAGATGATTAGGGGGCTGGAGGCTAATACATATAAAGAACGGTTGCAGGAATAGTTTAATGAAAAGAAGGAGTGGGGGTGACATGATAGCAGTGTTCCAATATCTAAGGGGCTGCCGCAAAAAAGAGGCAGTCAACCTATTCTCCAAAGCACCTGAAGGCAAGATAAGAAACAAGGGATGGAAACTAATCAAGGAGAGAAGCAACTTAGAACTAAGGAGAAATTTCCTGACAGCGAGAACAATTAGCCAGTGGAACAACTTGCCTCCAGAAGTTATGGATGCTTCATTACTGGAGGTTTTAAAGAAGAGATTGAACAGCCATTTCTCTGAAATGGTATAGGGTTTCCTGCCTGAGCAGGAGGTTGGACTACAAAACCTCCAAGATTTCTTCCAACTCTGTTATTGTGTTATTCAGTGTGAAGCAGCCATTGTGGTGAGTACATTATGGGGTGTGGCTTAGTATACTGGCTGAACCCAGCTAGCTGAGGTTTCCTCAGTAAATCCCAATTAGGCAAAGGGAGATCTATGTGATATGTGAATACAGTATTTACATGGGAGCTAAACTGGGCTGGTCATCTGATGTCCTTTTAATATTACTTCAGTCTTAAGTCACTGAAGAATTTGCCTGAATGTTTATAGTCATTGTTGTCAGTGTATTTTTGTCACAATTCTCACTCTCTCGCTCTCTTACACAGCAGAGAGAGAGAGAGAGAGAGAGAGAGAGAGAGAGAGAGAGAGAGAGAGAGAGAGAGAGAGAGAGAGAGAGAGAGAGAGAGAGAGAGAGAGAGAGGGGGAGAGAGAGAGAGAGAGAGAGAGGAAACATACAGAAATTGATAACAAGTCAAGGAAAGACCTGGCAGAGCAAAGAATCTGGGAGGAGCACTATGTCTGGATCATCTTCAAAAGAAGGATAGCATCTTTTAAGTCCCCCCCTCCATATATTACAAAATGCTAATATTGCAGGGTGTATTATCTTGAATCTTTATTTGGAAGGAAGATGCAAGAATACACACACACACACACACACACACACACACACACGCACCCTGCTACTCTCTTTTAGGATAAACAACATTATGCAGAGCACAGACAAGGAAAAAAGGAATAATAAGCCAAATAAATTAGCAGCATGGAACAAGAAGAATAAGAAAAAGAAGCAAAATTTAACCCTTTTCTTATGCCTTTCCACTTTTCTCTATCTTTGCACAAAAAAGGGGGTTTGTCAAAAATTAGCAAGAAGTCAGACGCAACATCACAAGGCAAGCTCTGCACTCATGTATGTGCCTGTGTGTTGACATGCATGTTTAAAGGAGACAGGGCTGGCAGCACAATGCTCTGTCCACCATCTTGTCAATTTTGATCCTTTACCTCCCCACCCATGGAAACTACAATTGCGAGCCCTCCCTGCTCCTAACATGTGCAAACACCTTTTCACATGTTGCCTATTAAGAACCTCTTCTGAGTATGTCATTGTGTCCCACAGACCTCCTAACTTACGGGTGTCAGACTCAATTATGTTACGTGACATATCGTGATGTATCATGACTTTCTTTGCCTTCTCAGAGCCAAGGTGGACGTGTGACGCATCCAGCCCGTGGGCCACCAATTTGACACCCCTGTCCTAACTGATGTGATGGTGTTGAGCCATGATGGTGCAGTGGTTAGAATGCAGTACTGCAGGTTACTTCTGTGGACTGCCAGCTGCCAGCAGTTTGGCAGTTCGAGGCTCACCGACTCAAGGTTGACTCAGCTTTCCATCCTTCCAAGGTCAGTAAAATGAGGACCCAGATTGTTGGGGGCAATAGGCTGACTCTGTAAACCCACTTAGAGAGGTCTGTAAAGCACTGTGAAGCGGTATATAAGTCTAAGTTCTAAGTCTAAGAGCTATGCTGAAAACAATATATCAGCTGACAAGTCATTCTCTGGAGTAATGATCCTCACTTGCACAGAATAGTGTGGCCATGCTTGGGGTTAAACTGAGTTTTGATTGCTCTTGTAGCAAACCAATCAAAGTGTATGTTAAAACTAGTCAAGGAGAGAAGCAACCTGGAATTAAGGAGAATCTTCCCAACAGAGAGAACAATTAACCAGTGGAACAACTTGTCTTCAAAAGCTGTGGGTGCTCCATCATTGGAGGTTTTTAAGAAGAGACTGGAGAACCATTTGTCTGAAATGGTATAGGGTCTCCTGCTTGAGCAGGGGGCTGGACTGGAAGGTCTCAAATGTCTCTTCCAGCTCTATTCTGATTGATTAACCTGTAATTTTCTTCTGGCTGGTTAAGGCTGGTAACCTAGTGTACCCTGTTTATTAAAAACAAGATTGAAGAAAGATGTTTCTGTCAGTTCAATGTTATATTTATACCTTAAAAACAGGGGTCTTCAAATTTGGCCCTTTTATGACTTGTGGACTTCAACTCCCAGAATTCCTCAGCCAGTATGACTGGCTGAGGAATTCTGGGAGTTGAAGTCCACAAGTCATAAAATGCCAAGTTTGAAGACCCCTGGCTTATATGATTTCCTGATTGGATCTACCAGAAGGGATGACAACAAGCATAGGGATTGGGGGGGGAGAGAGAAAAGAAAACATACAATGATTTTCTGGGGAAGCTGTTTGTAAAGTGCCCTGATGCATGACACCTCTTTGTTTCTTTTCTCCCTGAGAGCATCAACACAGCAAAGGATGTTACCATATGGGCTTATTACAATATGTTAGCCATGTATAACTGCAGTAATTAATGAACCGTGGATCAAACTGCTAATGCCAGTACATTGTCATTAGTATTGATGCCAATCATTATAGAATGGCACTGTAGAATGCTAATGTGGAGCTTCATGCTTTACAAAAGATGGAGTGTATGAAAGATGGAGTGTAGGAGGCCTACTCAAAGCAGGCCAAAAAGGAAAGAAGGGTTGATCAAAAGAGTTTCAGTTTATACTGCATGTGAAGGATTACCAAAATGAAATCTGGGAAGCGGATGCAACAAAACATGGTTCCTAGAATTGCAGATAATTTCCAGAGGAATGGCATTAGATGAAAAAGTACTTGGAAGACTGAAAAATAATGCTAAGGTAGAAACTGACCAAGCACAAGATGATGTGGTAGGATGTTGCCCATTCAGTCATAACCAAATCTTGGTGATTCTATGAGCCAGGTCTCACCACAGCTTCCAATCTTGCACAATGTCTTTGAGTTGTTCTACCGGTATGCTCTGGCTGGTGTCAGCTTTGATGGTGTCTAGCCGCTATGTTCTTTGGTGGCCTGGTTTCCTTTTACTGCTAACTCTTCCAAACATTTGATCAAGATAGTCAATATTAGCTCTGGGAATGTCCTTTGAAGCCATCATATCAAATGAGATCCTGTGTGCCACGAACCTCTCCCCTCAGTTTTCCTGGAACTCCTTTGTATTCTGGTCAGCTAGGTGACGTGTTGGATAAGCACAAGTGTGAATGAGTGTAATTTTTCTTCAGAGAATAACAGTGAAAATTATAGCTCTACATTTGTTCCTATGTCTTTTGAATCTTAAGATCAGGAACAAGGAACATTGAATTTGTTTGTGTGCTGTGAAAAGTCAATTTGTCATGAATGAAGGATGATAAAGAGAGTTCTTTTCTCACAGGTCTTGTCTTATGAATAACTTCTCCCCTACAGAGGACCAAGCCCTTCAGTTTGGCTAGGTTTTCTGGTTCAGCATATTGTGTAAGTCCAGTCATCACATCAAGCCATAATAGAGCTTGTCTTGCAGACACAGCATTATGTGTAAGCTGTAGCTCTTAGGTAGACACCACAATGACCTGTCACATGTGCCACAATGTCATTGTGCAAATGATACAATTATTTGCAGCATTTGTATATTGATACCAGGATATATTCCATCATTTGCCCTCCCCCCATTCTTTTTTTTTTAACTTTTTATTTTTTTTTCACCAAACACCATACACCAAGACAAACAATACATACATAGCCAAAAAAAATTTTCTCTTAACAAAGCCATGCTATACATTCTACGTATTCTATTACCTCTTATTTACATATTATTTACATTTCAATCTTTATGTCTTTTTCTTTCTCTGTTCTAGCCAACTATAACAAATATTCCAGGTTTCGTAAAATTCTGTTGCTTCCTTATCTTTTAATTCTAATGTGAGTTTGTTCATTTCTGCGCATTCCAAAATTTTATAAATAATCATCTCCTCTGTGGGTATGTTTTCATTTTTCCAGTGTTGGGCATATGCTATGCGGGCCGCCATTAATATATATATAATGATGTGTTGGAGGTGTTTTCTAATCTTTGGATTTATTATACCCAATAGAAATATTTCTGGTTTAAAATCTATTTTTATCTCTGTTATCTCCTGTATCCACTCTCTTATTCGTTCCCAATACTTCTTTGCTTTAGGACACAGCCACCACATATGAAAAAATGTTCCCTCTCTAAATTTACATTTCCAACACTTTGGATCCATATTTTTATGCATTTTGGCCAATCTCGCTGGTGTTAAATGCCATCTATACATCATTTTGTATTGGTTCTCTTTATATGCAGTTGATAACGTCAATTTGCAATTTACATTCCATAATCTTTCCCATTCCTCTAAATTTATATTTCTTCCCACATTTCGTGCCCACGCTAACATAGATCCCTTCACTATTTCTTCCTTTAGCTCTATTTCTAATAAATATTTATAGATTTTTGATAATGCTTTACTTTCCTTACTTATTAAGATTTTATCAAGAAAATGTGGAGTTTGATTTATTTCATACTCTTTTCTATCGCTGTTATATCTAGATTTAATTTGTAAATAGAACCACCAATCTATGTGAATTTCTTGTTCCTCCAACTCTTCTCTTGTCTTGAGATTACCTTGATTATCTAATAATTCTTTATATCTCCTTATCTTTTTCTTCTGCAACATATTTGGGTGAGTTACTGCTTCCAATGGCGAGAACCAAATTGGGATTTTCCCGTAATGCCTTTTTTTTATTTTTTCCCATATCCCAATCAATGCTCCTCTTATTTGATGTTGTTGAAAATATGTGTGTATTTTCTTCTGATTTCCCCACAAAAATGCATGCCAACCTATCTGTAAATCATGTCCTTCAATCCCTAATATCCTATCATTGTCAAGATTTATCCACTCTTTAATCCATAGTAACCCTGCTGCGTGATAGTATGTTTCCCATTTAGGGAGTCCTAGTCCACCTCTACTCTTATTTTCCTGTAATGTTTTTATATTGATCCTAGCTTTTTTACCTGCCCAAATGAATTTATTTATTATTTTATCCAATAATAAAAAGAAAAGGGAAACTTTACCAAAGACGTTCTTTGACCTAGCGCATGAGTGTAATTTATTGGCCCTCCCCCCATTCTTATAGGTGTCTATGATATGAACATAACAATTATATTTGTAAATCTGTATTTAAATAAGCTGTAGAGTTCTTGGTGTTCTCTGAGCTTGGTTGTTTTCTTGCAGATGTTTTATTACCCAACTAGGTAACATCTTCAGCACAATGGGCTAGTTTGCCTCCCAAAGTTGTGGTTGCTCCATCACTGAAGGTTTTCAAAAATAGACTGGACAACCATTAGATTGGGATGGGGTATAAGGTCTCCTGCCTTGAGCAGATGGTTGGACTAGAAGAATAGAATAGAGCTGGAAGAGACCTTGGAGGTCTTCTAGTCCAGCCCCCTGCTCAAGCAGGAGAACCTATACCATCTCAGACAGGTGATTGCCTAGTCTCTTCTTTAAAATCTCCAGTGATGGAGCGCCTATGATTTCTGGAGGCAAGCTGTTCCACGGGTTGATTGTCCTCACTGTCAGGAGGTTTCTCCTTAATTCCAGGTTGTTTCTCTCTTTAATCAGTTTCCAGCCATCAGTTTCCTTCCCTCTGGTGCTTTGATGACAACCTAGTCCCAAGACCTCTGAGATCCCTTGCAGCCTATGAGTCTATGTTGTATGTTCTAAAATGTCTTCTGTCTCTTGCCAGCCGTTAGCTAATTATTACTACTGTACTTTTTTTAGCCCGCATTAGAAGTGACCTGTTCCTTGATATTCAGCTAATGACCCATCAGCTGTGGATAAGCTATAACCTCTGAAATCAGTATTAAGCTTTCCTTTCATTATCTAAGCTATCTGAAAATATAATTCTCAGGAAGTCATTAGAAAGAACAGAATGATCTTCTACAAATCTGCTTGCAAGTAATTCTGATCAGGTAGTACTTTCTGCACAGTTAAGATTGCCAGCCTGAAATGCCAATCAAACAAATGCAGAGTTGGGTTTTGTCTTTTTTTTTTTTGTCTAGTCTCTTCTTAAAAACCTCCAGTGATGGAGCACCCACAATTTCTGGGGCCAAAGTTGTTCCACTAGTTAATTGTCCTCACTGTTAGGAAGTTTCTCCTTAATTCCAGGTTGCTTCTCTCTTTGATTCGTTTCCAACTATTGTTTCTTGTCCTGCCCTCTGGTGCTTTGGAGAACAGCCTGACCCCCTCTGCCTTGTGGCAGCCCCTCAAATACTGGAACACTGCTATATCATGTCTCCCCTATTTCTTCTTTTCTCTAGACTAGCCAAACCCAAGTCCCACAGCCATTCTTCGTGTGTTTTAGTCTCCAGGCCTTTGTTCATCTTAGTTGCTCTTCTCTGAACTTTTTCTAAGGTCTCAACATCTTTTTTGTAATATAGTGATCAGGATTGGTTGCAGTATTCCAGGTGTGGTCTCACTAGGGTTTTATAAAGCGGTGCTAATACTTCGCATGATGGTCATTGACCATGAGGATGCTGTTATGGTCATAAGTGCAAAGATTAGTTGTGAGTCACTTTTTTAGTATCATTTTAACTTGAATGGTCAGTAAATGAATGGCTGTGAGTCAAGCACTACACATATACAATTACCAAACTCTCTTCTTCCATGCAGAAATCTTTCATCTGCCTTCCTACTCCAACGAATTGTCTGTGATTCTAAGTCTTCATCAGTCTTAACATACTGTAACCACAACCAGGGGCCATTTACACTGAAACCTTTGAAATGAGAAAAGGAATACTTTGTACGGTTAAAATTATTCAAATTTTCCCTATTTTACACTCCTGATTCTGAACTGGCAGTGGCTGGGGAGACATGACATGCTGTATTCAGTGTTTAGCATTTACTTTATTTTTGGCTCTGTTTGTTTTGAGGGTTTTTATTCATTCTTCCAGTTAGTAAAATGCACTCTTCACTTCTGACTTTTCACATTTGTAGGTTTACTGCAGGAAAGATTAATATCAAATGAAGATAAAAGCTAAATGTTTATGGAGATTCTCAAGCATCCGGGTCACTGGTTGTCCCAAAAGTGCATTTTCCAAAAGGCAACTGGACTTTGTTTTTGTTGTTTGAAAAGGCTTTTGGAAGATAAAAGCTATTTGCACCTTTCCACTAAAAATTAATCCATTTCTTCCTGTCGTCTATATGATCTCAGTCAGGGATCCAGGTTTATTTAAAACTAAACAGGATGCTTGTGAATGACCTGGATAGCTGTAACTTACCTGTATCATAAAGCCAACTGTTTAGCTCCCTTTCTTAGGAACAAAGCTGACACATAAGGAAGGAAAATGCTGCACTGAGAGTCACAAAGTGCAAAGTATTTAAAGAATGAATCACAGGAGGAAAAGATCTCTTCCTAACTAACAAGGCACAGAGTGTTCTCAGAAGGAACAATTACCTGCAAATGCTGCAAAGCCGGGCTATTTTTCTTTTTTTGTTTTTACTTTTATACTGTAAACTGATTCAGGCAGGGATCTGTTTGGCCAAACAAATGCATGCTGTATTTTATAGATACTGTATTACCTAAATAAATAAATTTGGAAATGCTTGTATTAAGGCTATGGGGAACACATTATCAGAAGGTGTTAAGCGCTGCATGTGGGATTAAAAGTTTTGCCGTTTGCAGAAGGAATGTTTGCAAGGAAAGTCTCGCAACTCGTACAATGAATTTTTCAGCCAGTTGCCAGGATCTTTCAATACCAGATTAATAAGGTACAATAAGGATTTCTGATAATGACCGCAATTAAAGATATTACATATTTAATTAAAACATTATTTTTTAATGTTCTAGTCCCATCTTAGCCACGAAAGACAGCTGGGTGACTTTGGGTCAGCCACTTTCTTTCAGTCCAACTTACTTCACAAGATTGTTGTTGTGGGGAAAAAGAAGGAGGAAGATGTGTGGGATTGGTTCACCACCAGGAAATGGATGGATGGATGGATGGGCAGGTGGGCAGATGTCTACAGAGATTCTCAGTTATCTAGATCGGGGGTAGGGAAACTTGTCTCTTTTATGACTTGTGGACTTCAACTCCCAAAATTCCTGAGTCAGCATGGCTAGTTCAGGAATTCTGGGCATTGAAGTCCACAAGTCGTAAAAGAGCCAAGGTTGCCTACCCCCGATCCTGGTTGTCTGAAAGGTGCATGTTTCAAGAGGCAACTGGACTTTCTTATTTTTCTTTGAAGACATTTTGCTTCTCATCCAAAAAGCTTCTTCAGCTCTGAATGGATGGTGGGGAATGAAAGGATTTATATTCTTTACAGACAGCTGGTCATTTGCATTCTTTTAGAGAGTCATTGAGGCCACCTGGGGGACTATCTGGGTCCTGAAGGTCACCCGAGTGGTGCAAATGGGTGTGAAGCCTTCTTGGAACTTTTGGCAGTTCCAAGAAGACTCCACCCCCATTTGCACCACTCGGGTGACCTTGAGGATCCAGGTGGCCTCAACGACTCTCTAAAAGAAAGTCTAAGTGAAAAGAAAGTCACTTTTTTCAGTGCGGTTGAAACTTTGAACAGTCACTAAATGAACTGCTGTAAGTTGAGGATTGCCTGTATAGTTACCGGTATTTGGTGATATTTAATCAAACAGCCCTTGGGTTTTCTTTATGCTGGCTGTTTACAAACTATCAGGGATTATTTAGGGTCCATGATGGAAAGTCATGTCACAACTTAAAATTAATGCAGATGACCTCCAAGGTCCCTTCCAAGTTTATTATTATTATTATTATTAGTAGTAGTAGTAGTAGTAGTAGTAGTAGTAGTAGTAGTAGTAGTAGTATGACAATCAATTGTTGGTTTCTTTTATTTTTTTTATTTTAAATTGAATTATAATTGATGTCTATTCAAATATAAAACTGTCCTTTATAGAAAAGAGAGAGAGAGAGAGAGAGAGAGAGAGAGAGAGAGACTGTTTGGTTACAATTTTAGAAACTCTTGATTCTTTTTCCCCTATCCTTATCCTCTTCCCTTGCCAGCCAGCTGTCATTTCATTTGCTGCTTCAAGTGGGCTTTAATACTTTCACCTTTCTTCTGAATGAAAGGCAAGATAAAAAGGATATTGGAATAAATAAATAAATCGCCTATTTGTGATCTCATGATCAAAAAATGCTTCAAGCGGTTATTCCAAAAAGCAAATGTACATTTTTATCTCATCGATCGGTGAAAGTGAATCATAAAACTCCATTCATAACATTTTACTTCCAAACCAGGTTCAAAGGTAGCATTTGACCTGGGAATTTTGCTTCCTGAAGAAAAATGTGTACAGAATTAATACTTTACACACTATGTGCAAATGCATCTGTGTATTTTACCACTCAGCTTTGAAGATCACGGCATTCAAGTGAGGTCAGATGCCAAATCTATTTAATTGTTTAAATTTATTGTGTATTCTGGAGACCTGACAGCAGATTTGTTGAGATGGAAAGGATATTCGGGAAGACAAAATGACAGCCCATGTAAAAATAACACCATTTTAAATTCAAAGTATCCATGGCTGTGATTACATGTTATTTATACTGCACAAGAGTTATCTTGAATACACACATGCCTAAGATTGTCTTTTAACATAGTTAAAAACATGATTTTCGTCCAATTAAGGAAACTTGCTTAGCTGAATGAACTTTGTCTGCATATGTGTGTATATTTGCACTTTGCCAGATAAGAAAGAAATAGAAGAAAAAAGAAACAAAAGAACAGTTTATATTTGATTTAGGGCAAATGTTTTAGGCCAATTATAGAGATTCCTTTTTTAGTGGTGTGGAATTATTTTAACTAATTAATCTAACAAACCAATAGGCTAAAATGCTACCAGCTTGCCTTCAATTAAAGGTATATTGTTTATACGAACATAGAATATAGAATAATAGTTGGAAGGGACCTTAGAGGTCTTCTAGTCCAACCCCCTGTTTGAATCTAATACCATTTCAGATAAATTGTTGTCCAGTTTCCTTTCGAAGGCCTCCAGTGATGGCTAGAATTTCATATTTATTTATTCATTTACTTGTATCCTGCTTTCATCACTTTTACAAATAATTCAAGGTAGTGAACATATCCAACGTCTTCTTCCTCTTATTTTCTCAAAAACAACAATCCTGTGAGGTGAGTTGGGCTGAGAGAGGGTGACTGGCCAAAAGTGAACCAGGCAACTTTCATGCTTAAGACAGGTCTAGAACTCATTGTCTCCTGGTGATTGGCTCAAAGTCATCTAGCTGGCTTTCGTGCCTAAGTCAGGATTAGAACTCTCAGTCTCCCAGTTTCTAGCCTGGTCTTTAATCACTAGGCCAAACTGGATCTAGAATGCTATCCCAAAGATGCTTTTTCTTTGAAGACGTTTCACTTCTCATCCAAGAAGCTTCTTCAGCCCTGATTGGATGGTGGGGGATGTAAGAATTTATACTCTTTGCAGACAACTGGTCATTTACATTCTTTTTAGAGAGTCGTTGAGACCACCTGGAGACTTATCTGTGTCCTCAGGTTCACCTGAGTGGTGCAAATGGGTGTGGTGCCTTCTTGGAACTGCTGAAAGGATTGTATTGTAGACTGTTGTATCCCTCCCCCTCTGTTGAGAGAGGGCTGTTCAGTTTTGACACAGATAGCCTCTTTGAGACCTCTTTCAAACTGGCGGTCCTCTCTGTCCAAAATGTGGACTTTGCTGTCTTTGAAAGAGTGTCTTTTAAATGCAGATGGACTATCTATTCTAGACCTCTAGAATGCTACTATATATCTATAACTGCATTTTTTTCCATGTTCATGCCCATGTCCATACCCTTATCTGTATCTAATTCATATCTATCTTTATTGGATGTGGAGAGGAAGAATATACTGGCTTTTAAAACAATTCTTGAAGCAAACCTCAAAATCTGTATTAGAACACACCATTTAACCCAGTGGCAGAACTAAGCTAAGTTTTTGTTGCCCAAGCCCAGAATGGACTTCCGGAAGCAGCATCCATGCAGATTTGAATCCCACCACTGATTTAACCTCTCTTGGTTCAGCCCCCAAAGAAAAACTTCAAGGATAACAAAGGACATTATATCTGCTCTTTGCTGAAGGTGATCCCATGAATAGCCAGAATTTTAAACACGGGCTCATAGCAATTAACTCTTTTAGTTTCAGAGGAATCTATTGGCATGGGCAATAGACCCCAAACAATTTTTTATGTGTTTTTCTTGGGTTTTGTCCCCAAGTTTCCATAACAAATAACCCTGTACTTCCTAGGTCAGAGGTAGGCAACACTGGCTCTTTTATGACTCGTGGACTTCAACTCCCAGAATTCCTGAGCCAGCCATTCTGAGGGGAAAGGGAGAGGTTTCCAAGGTTTCCATGCTGCCTCAGGAATTCTGGGAGTTGAAGCCCATGAGTCATAAAAGAGCCAAGGTTGCCTATCCCTGTCCTAGGTGAAATATGGCCCTTCTATGTATATATGCTGTATTTGGGAGAAGGATGTGCTAATCACATAACTATTTAAAACAACCCCTCCCATTACCTGAACCTGAGCTTGGAGCCTGTAATTTATAACCTTCCCACCCACACAAATGTTGAAAGGAGATGAATGTTCTCACAGGAGACAAAACTGCCTTCGCACAAGTCCCAACAGTGCTCCCAAAGAAAGTAATACACAACTATTTTTTATAAAAAGGGAAGAGGGCATGTGATGCCCTAGATTTGGAAAAGCCAGAAAGATGAAACTGTACTTGCAGCCAGGAGTAAAATATCTGCAGGAGGCTCAGAAATCCCACACTTGCTTTCTTCTATGCCAATCCATGCCCTATCCTTGTGCAAATACCTTTATCTTTCTCACACGGGAGTGAACTGTACCACAAACAAAGCATTTCCGTTTAGATGGGATCTTTCAGTACTGGCTATGAGCCGTACAGTGAGTTGATGTAAACCACAAATCCAGGAAATATTTTAGTATCCTTTTTCTGAAAATCAGACAAAATGTAGGCACACCCAAGTTCTGGAGAGCATAGAATTTTGCGCTTTAGGTTACATATTTGAAAATGATTGTGTCTTTTGCTGTTCTCAGATAATCAGTAGTAGTAGTAGTAGTAGTAGTAGTAGTAGTAGTAGTAGTAGTAGTAGTAGTAGTAATAATAATAGTAGTAGTAGTAATAATAAAGTTGGAAGGGACCTTGGAGGTCATCAAGTCCTTTGATTGTTCAAAGGTGACCTCACTCTGTGGTCAAGTCCTTAGAACCTGTGGCACTGTTCTGCAGGTCATGTTGTTGTTGTTGTTCACAAAGACAAGCCACAATGGTGTAACCTCTGAACATGCCATCCAGTCTCTCTTGGAATGCTTCCAGAAGAGAAAGTTCAAGCAAAAGATTGAGTTTATCACCATCATGTTGTTTGGTTGCAGTTCTGGGTGTTTATAAACCCAACCATTGAACTTTCCAAAGTAGGTTTGTGGCTAGGTTTGCTGTAGTCCCTGTGGCTTATTCAAAGAGTCATGGTTTAAAGCCAATCCATGTATGATGTGATAGGTGTTTTCACTGTTAGGAAATATATTTTGGAAGGCTGATGTTCTCCCTTCCCTCACTTGCTTGTTGAAACTTGCATCACCTAGAACCTATTTGGGATCACTTTCATCCTTCCTATTTCATGGACTTTTAGCAAAGCCTTTCATTGCATATCCAGAAGCTTATCTGCTAGACTGAAGCCAAACATCTGAAATGGGGAGCTTGTATTTCTAGAACAGGAAAGCCAACACATTCAACATCCGTGCACAAAGGACTGTGCTAAGGAACAAGGCAGATGCATCATGGCTAGCAAACATATCTTTATTTAACAGAATAACAGAGTTAGAAGGGACTTTGGAGGTCTTCCAAAGTCCAAAATCCAAATTCCCATCTCAAGCAGAAGACCCTATAGAGACAAATGGTTGTCCAATTTCTTCTTTAAAAACTTCCATTGTTGGAGCACCTGCAACATTTAGAGGCAAGTTTATTTATTTATTTTATTTATTTTATTTGGACTTATATGCCGCTCCTCTTCGAAGACTCGGAGCGGCTTACAACATATATAAAACAATATTCACAATCTAAGTCCAAATTAAAAGAACATTAAAAATAAAAACCAACACACATTCATCATTCACACAACAATCCACAATCATCCCCAGGCCTGCCGGCAGAGATAGGTTTTAAGATTCTTTCGGAAGGCCGGGAGGGTGGGAGAAGCACGGACTTCAGGGGGCAGTTGGTTCCAGAGGGTGGGCGCCACAACAGAGAAGGCCCTCCCCCTAGGACCCGCCAGACGACATTGTTTCGCTGACGGGACCCGGAGGAGGCCGACCCTGTGCGCTCTCACCGGTCGAAGGGAAGTATGTGGCAGAAGACGGTCCTGTAAGTATCCTGGTCCAATGCCATGAAGGGCTTTATAGGTAATAACCAACACTTTGAATTGCGCTCGGAGACCGATAGGCAACCAGTGCAGCATGCGGAGAGTTGGCGAAATGTGGGCACAACATGGAAGGCCCACAATTGCTCGCGCAGCTGCATTTTGCACTAATTGTAGTCTCCAAACACTCTTCAAGGGTAGCCCCATGTAGAGAGCATTACAGTAGTCGATCCTCGAGGTGACAAGGGCATGTGTGACTGTGAGTAGAGACTCCCGATCCAAATAAGGACGCAACTGGTGCACCAGGCGAACCTGGGCAAATGCCCCCCTCGCCACAGCCGACAAATGATGTTCCAATGTCAGCCGTGGGTCAAGGAGGACTCCCAAGTTGCGCACCTTCTCCGAGGGGTTAATGAATTTACCCCCCAGGGTAATGGAAGGACAGATTGAAATGTCCTTGGGAGGCATCACCCACAGCCACTCTGTCTTGTCAGGGTTGAGCCTCAATCTGTTAACGCCCATCCAGACCCTCACAGCCTCCAGACACCTGCACATCACCAGTTGTTCCACTGGTTAATTTTTCTGATTCTTAGGAAATTTCTCCTTAGTTCTAGGTTGGTTCTTTCCTTGATTAGTTTCCATCCATTGCTTCTTGTCCGGCTTTCAGGTACTTTGGATAATAGGCTGACTCTCTCTTCTTTGTGGCAGCCCTCCCACATCATATAAATTCATGAGGTTTGAATATTCACACGATACCGGTGGCTCCTGATCAACCAAGCCATCATTGTAATGTAGAACAATCTAACATGACTTGTAGGAAAGAATAATGAGCTGTTCCATTCATTTTCATTAGCAGAAATATGTACACACATATATAAACAGCTTCTTCCAGGTTCATTTCTCAACATCAGTATTTCATTTTTATTTATTTATGATTGCATTTGTGTCCCGCCTACTCTCTAAAGACTTTAAGGAGGCATACTTAGTTCTCTACTCTCTTGTTCTTTCAGAATAACTGTGTGAAATGAGTTGAGCTAAAGAGTAGCTCTTGGCTGAAATCATTCTGGGTTCAGATGGTTTTTCAAGTTGGATTCTCTCCAACACTAGTCCAACACTTAACCTCTACATCTGCCCAGCTGATAGCTTTGATGTTTCCTTTAATATAAGCACATCGTGTGCATAAAGAAAACATCTCTGCAAAAATTCATAAGAATGAGCAGCATAATAATAAGAAGAGGAACTCAATAAAACAGAGAACACTGACCTGTAATTCAATAAAATTGCACTATATACACACATACACACACACATTCACTTCCTGCCCTTTTACACAGCATATTCAACTCTGGGGGAAAAAAGGGGGGGGGAACCATAATGTCTGAGGACTTAATTTTGTGCATGGGGGAAAGCAAAATAATGATACAAAATTAGAAGAATCACTTTGCATCTGGCCCGAAGAAGGGAATTTTTGATGTATGTTTTTTCTCAAAATAAGGGCTAGCTCTCTTTTGACAGATGGGTAGGGAAAATAATTTTTAAACTAATGGTCAAATTCCTTTGAGATGTTCTGTTGTTATACATTTCCAGGCATTTTTTTCTCTTCTTTTTAGGTCTTAATGATTAAATGTGGGCTTTTTGTAAAAGTTCTGATAATTTAAATCGTATGATTTAGCAGCATTTGAAATGTATTAAGTCTTGACATTTGTATCTTTACATTATTTTTTTTTGCAGGCATTGTAGCAGTGCTTCATTGTTTTATTTTAATAATACAGGATATGTATTTATACACATATACACAGTTGGTCTTGGAGAAGAATTATTTGTATGGTCTGAAAAGTCAACACTAATTTCACCTTCCTCTGTCTAATATCTATATCTATCTATCTATCTATCTATCTATCTATCTATCTATCTATCTATCTATCTATCTATCTATCTATCTATCTATCTATCTATCTATCTATCTATCTAACTAGTGTCTGCCTGCCTGTCTATCCTCCTCCTCCTCTCTATCCATTTTTCTGTCTGTCTGTCTGTCTGTCTGTCTGTCTGTCTGTCTGTCTGTCTGTCTGTCTGTCTGAAATGGTATAGGGCAGTGGTGGCGAACCTATGGCAGGGGTGCCAGAAGTGGCACTCGGAGCCCTCTCTGTGGGCACACGTGCCATTGCCCCAGTCCCGCCTCTCCCCACAGCCCCCTCCTCCCCAGCAGCCCTCCCCGGAGGATAGTCTCCCCCAGGCACAGCCCACACAGAGCAGTGCAGCCAAGGACATGGCAGCCGGGCAGCAGGGACAAGACTCTGCCCTTGCGCTCCATTGCGTGCAGATGATGCTGCAGGGTGTGGGCAGAGGGCGTGGCTGCCATGGCACTGCAAGGCCATCTGGGCGATCTGCTGCAGCGAGCCATGGAGGCAGTGAGTGGCCTTGCAGGTGGGTGGGGTGGGGGCTGAGCACAGGCGGGCTGGGGACCAGGACGGGTTTTGGGCTCTAAAAGGTTCGCCATCACTGGTATAGGGTCTCAAGTAGGGGAGTAGACTAGAAGATTTCCAATGTTCCTTCCAACTGTTACCTGTATGCTTGAAAGGGGAGAGAGAAATTAGCCCAGCCCAGCCCAGCTTACATGTAATTGTCACTAGAACTCCCCTGCATAGGTGTTTAAAAGCCAGGTGATCACTAAATGGCAAGAGTTTGAGAAAGCTCCACAATTGTCTGGATTTTTTTAGTTACTGGATTTCCTAGTAAATATGTCAATGAAGCAGTAGGCGTGAGCTTAAATGGACTCCAGAAGATGGTAGAGAACAGGACAGCCTGGAGGAACGTTGTCCATGGGGTCGCGATGGGTCAGACTCAACTTTGCAACTAACAACAACAAATGTCAATCTATGTTATTGTGGGGAAAATAGAAGGAGGAAAGAATATTAGATGTATTTGCCACTTTGAATTATATATAAAAATAATAAAGGCAGGATATATATATATATATATATATATATATATATATATATATATATATATATATATATATATATATATATATATATATATATATATATATATATATATATATATATATATATATATATATATATATATATATATATATATATATATATATATATATATATATATATATATATATATATATATATATATATATATATATATATATATATATAAATTCAACAAGACCCAAACCATTTGAGATAGAAATATTTCTTTAAATCTAACAGGTTTAGACATTAGATGGCAGCAGAGAGTTAGAGCATCATCCACAGTTCTTTTCTGCCCTCTAGTGGCCATCCAGAATTTTGCAGCTCTGCCCTCACAGGTCTAAACTTCATAATATTCTTTGCATTGCCAGATCTAGCGCCTACTCCTCCTTTAGAAAGAAAGAAAAAGTGGGGAAAGAGGTTGCATAAGATGAGGAAATAATGCCAAGACAATTGCGGGAATTGAGTGTTGCCTTCCAGGAACTCCAGCACCTGCTCTGCCTTCTCATGCAATAAATATATCCAGCCGTAACAAGCTTTGCCACCATGCTGTGTTTACCAAGATGTTTTAGGTTGGCACCATTCCAAATGCATCATTCAGGTATACATTAGGCCCCCATGGCAATGGTTTTGCATAGGTTTTTGCAGATTTTTCAATTTGTCACTTAAATATGAGCCAGCTGTGTGCTGCAGCTGCCAAAAAAGCCAAATACAGTTCTAGGCTGCATTAACAGACAGATAAAATCAAGATCATGTGAAGTGTTAATACCACTTTACAATGCCTTGGTAAGGCCACACTTGGAATACTGCATCCAGTTTTGGTCACCACAATATAAAAAAGATGTTGAGATTCTAGAAAGAGTACAGAGAAGAGCAACAAGATGATTAGGAGACTGGAGGCTAAAACATAGAAGGAACGGCTGCTGGAATTGGGTATGTCTAGTTGAACGAAGAAAAGGACGAGGGGGGACATGATAGCAGTGTTCCAATATCTCAGGGGCTGCCACAAAGAAGAGAGAGTCGAGCTATTCTCCAAAGTGCCTGAAAGCAGGACAAGAAGCAATGGATGGAAACTAATCAAGGAGAGAAGCAACCTAGAACTAAGGAGAAACTTCCTGATAGTTAGAACAATTAGCCAGTGGCATGGCTTGCGTCCACACATTGTGGGTACTCCAACACTGGAGATTTTTAAGAAGAGACTGGACAACCATTTCTCTGAAATGGTATAGAGTTTCCTGCTTGAGCAGGGGGTTGGACTAGAAGACCTTCAGGGTCTCTTCCAATTCTGTTATTCTGTTATTCAGTGTGAAGCAGCCACTGTGGTGAGTACATTATGGGGTGTTGCTTAGCATATTGGCTGAACCCAGCTAGCTGAGGTTTCCTCAGTAAATCCAGTAAAATCAGTAAAGACCTCCAAGGTCCCTTCCAGCTCTGCTCTGCTCTGCTCAGCTCTACTTCTATTCTATTCTATTCTATTCTATTCTATTCTATTCTATTCTATTCTATTCTATTCTATTCTATTCTATTCTATTCTATTCTAATTTCATTTACGTGGATGGATTTCTGACTTTCCCCAGTGCTCTAGCTTTGTCACAGAGCACGTACAACAATTTGAACATGTTAATAAAAACAACCATCAGCTTGGGGTACAGTTAGTCCTCCAGTTACAACCGTAATGGAGCCTGTCCATTATTGTCGTAACTTGTGAGGGTCGTAATGTTTATGATGGTCATCATATTTGTGGCAGTCATTAAGCAAATGTCATGATCATTAAGCAAACTCATGGTTCTTAATGGACCAGTTCTACCCAAACATAGAATAGAATAGAATAGAATAGAATAGAATAGAATAGAATAGAATAGAATAGAATAGAATAGAATAGAATAGAATAGAATAGAATAGAATAGAATAGAATGGGATCTTGGAGGTCTTCTAGTCCAGGCCCCCGCTCAAGTAGGAGAACCTATACGATCTCAGACAAGTGACTGTCTAGCCTCTTCTTTAAAATCTTTAGTAATGGAGCGCACATGATTTCTGGAGGCAAGTATTCCACTGGTTAATTGTCCTCACTGTCAGGAAGTTTCTCCTTAATTCCAGGTTGCTTCTCTCTTTGATCAGCTTCCAACAATTCTTTCTCATCCTTCCCTCTGGTGCTTTGGTGAACAACCTGACCCTCTCTGCTTTGTGGCAGCCTCTCAAATATTGGTACATTGCTATCATGTCTCCCTTATTTCTTCTTTTTCTTTAGACTAGCCAAACCCAAGTCCTGCAGCCTTCTTTGTATGTTTTAGTCTCCAGGCCTTTAATCATTTTAGTTGCTCTTCTCTGAATTTTTTCCAAACTCTCAACATCTTTTTTGTGATATGGTGACCAAAATTGGCTGCAGTATTCCAGGTGTGGTCTTACTAGGATTTATAAAATGGTATTAATACTTCCCGTGACCTTTATTCTAACATGATCTAATATCCCTTGGCTGCATTGACAGAGGGATAGAATCAAGATCATGTGAAGTGTTAATACCACTTTACAATGCCTTGGTAAGGCCACACTTGGAATACTGCATCCAGTTTTGGTCACCACGATGTAAAAAAGATGTTGAGACTCTAGAAAGAGTACAGAGAATAGCAACAAAGATTATCAGAGGACTGGAGGCTAAAACATAAGGAATGGTTGCTGGAATTGGGTATGTCTAGTTTAATGAAGAGAAGGATAAGGGGAGACATGATAGCAGTGTTCCAATATCTCAGGGGCTGCCACAAAGAAGAGGGAGTCAAGCTATTCTCAAAAGCACCTGAAGGCAGGACAAGAAGCAACCAGTGGAAACTAACCAAAGAGAGAAGCAACCTAGAACTAAAGAGAAACTTCCTGACAGTTAGAACAATTAACTAGTGGAACAACCTGCCTCCAGAAGTGGTGAATGCTCCAACACTGGAAGTTTTTAAGAAAAAATTGGACAGCCATTTGTCCAAAATGGTATAGGGTTTCCTGCCTGATTAGGGAGCTTGACTAGATGACCTCCAAGGTCCCTTCCAACTTTATCATTATTATTATTATTATTATTATTATTATTAATGAAGAGAAGGACGAGGGGGGACAAGATAGCGGTATTCCAATATCTCAGGGGCTGCCACAAAGAAGAGGGAATCAAACTATTTTCCAAAGCGCCTGAAGGCAGGACAAGAAGCAACCAGTGGAAACTAATCAAGGAGAGAAGCAACCTAGAACTAAGGAGAAATTTCCAGAGAATTAGAACAATTAACCAGTGGAACAACCTGCCTCCAGAAGCGGTGAATGCTCCAACACTGGAAGTTTTCAAGAAGAGACTGGACAGCCATTTGTCCGAAATGGTATAGGGTTTCCTGCCTGAGCAGGGGGTTGGACGAGATGACCTTTAAGATCCCTTCCAACTTTATTATTATTAATGCCTCTGTTTATACAACCCAGAATTGTATTAGCTTTTTTGTTGCTGCTGCACACTGCTTATGATTATTATGTATTAAATTTGTTTGCCACTCATCTTGCTGCAAGTGCTGTTTTTTTTTTGTTTTTGTTTTTTTTTGCAAAATCACTGTAAAATGGAGTCCGGTTGCTGAGACCCCAAAATACTGTCACAGGACCGTGGGGGTGGGGGAGCAACCATCGGAACTTAGAATCTGGGTTGTAAGTAGATCCATCAGAACTTCAAATGGTCACTAAATGACTGGTCATTAGTCACTTATTGGTTTCAGTATGATATGGTTGGAAATATTTTAAACATAAACAACAGCAGCAGTTACTGTATCAAGAGCATATCTGAAAACAAAGCCTTGAGACTGAAATTTTAAAAGAAGGAAAGAAACAGCTTGATTATTTTTTTTCTTACACCTTTTAAAAACAAAATGCGAAAAAGACAGTCAAACATCTCTGGGGAAGGATTTCTTAAAGCGAAGGACAGCCACCCTGGAAGGGTTGGAAAAATGGTTTATGTTTATTTATTCAATTACATTTGTATACATTCTCAGTGGCTCTGAGCAGTTCTGCATTCCTAGGCAAGGAAGGAAGACAAAAAGACAAAGAAAAGTCTGGATAGTGGATGTGGCAGAACTGGAGAAAATTGCAAAGTACAAAGACCTGCAAATAGAAATAGAAAGACGGTGTCAAAAGAAAGCAAAGATAGCACCAATAGGGCTAAGGGCTGAGGGTGCAATTCCAAAACATCTGGAGCACCACTTGAATGGCATCAATACAGACAAAATCACCATCAGTCAATTGCAAAAAAACAGCTATACTAGATGATTAAGGGGCTGGAGGCTAAAACATATGAAGAACGGTTGCAGGAATTGGGTATGTCTAGTTTAATGAAGAGAAGGACTAAAGGTGTCACGATAGCAGTGTTCCAGTATTTGAGGGGCTGTCACAAAGATGAGGGATTCAACTTATTTTCCATAGCACCAAAAGGTAAGACAAGAAACAATGGATGGAAACCAACGAAAGAAGCAACCTAGAACTAAGAAGAAATTTCCTTGACACAACAATTAATCAGTGGAACACTCACCTTCAGAAATTGTGGGTGCCCCATTGCTGGAGGTTTTGAAGAAAAGATTGGACCACCATTTGTCCAGAATGGTATAGGGTCTCCTGCTTGTGTGGGGGTTGGATTAGAAGACCTCCAAGTTCCCTTCTAGCTCTGTTATTCTGTTATTCTGCAGTGACCTTTAACACCATTAAACAACAACATCTGCCTACCTCAGGTCCTTGGGAAGGACTCGATAGGTGGATAAAAAATGTCAAATCCAGTCTGAGCATCTGGCTGACTATGCAAGCAAACATAGCAACAGTAGCATACTCGAAGACTGACTTTTTAAAAAGTCTCTCTGTTTTCAAATTCCATTTTAAAAAGCTGCCTTTAAACAGCTGCTTTCAAAACCTATTCAGTGAATGCTGTGTTGTAGTCCTGTTCATTTATGTACCTGTATTTTACCATAGGCTTACCATTCATGTTTGAATCCACAGGATTCGACAGTGCTTAAAGCTGCAACCTTATACTTATTTACATCGGAATACATTCTATTGAATTCACACCTTGTACTGCCCTTTTGACCAGTATTGTACTCAAATTCTTAAGCCTTGCAGATGAATGTTGTGGCAGATGACTTGTTAAACACACATAAATAATAGTTTAGCATTCTCCTTCAATAATGCTATTTATTGTGCTTGTGGGTATGCTTAAGATAAGTTGAAAGATTCTGAACTCATCCAGGAGATGGTGAGAAGGCTGCTCTAACTGGAAGCTATAGCACAGATTTTACAGGAAAATAATTTCCATTCTAATTACTTTTTGTACCAGATTTAAACCTCTGGATAAGACAGATTTTTCATTCACTTTTTTTATGGAACTTCCAAACTGGACTGCTTCCAATATCCAGTCTCTCAAAAGCATTTTCAAGTAGGTCATAAACATACCGTTTCTTCATCTTTAAAAGGAAATAAATAAATTGCTAAAACCACTACAACCTTTTATACATTTCAAGAACATATTGGGTAGATGTTCTGGAAATATATAAATTTCCAAATAAATTTATAAATGTATGTAGGAATTGGGTTTGTCTAGTCTAGTGAAAAGAAGGACTAGGGGTGACAGAACAGCAGTATTCCAACATTTGAGGGGCTGCCATCAAGACGAGGTGGTCAACCTATTTTCCAAACCATCAGAAGGCAAGACAAGAAACAATGAATGGAAACTAATCAAGGAGAGAAGCAACCTAGAAGTAAGGAGAAATTTCCTGACAGTGAAAACAATTAACCAGTGGAAAGCCTTGCTTTCTGAACTTGTGGGTGCTCCATCATTGGAGACTTTTAAGAAGAGACTGGACAGCCACTTGTCTGGAATGATAGAATGGTCTACTTTATCAAATGCCTTACTGAAGTCCAAGTAAATTATATCCACAGCATTCCTCTGGTCCACTAATTTTGTTACCTGGTCAAAGAATGCAATAAGATTTGTCTGGCATGATCTGTTTTTGACAAACCCATGTTGGCTTTTGGTAATGACTTTGTTTGCCTCTAGGTGTTTGCTGATTTGTTGCTTGATTATCTTTTCCAAGATCTTCCCAGGTATTGAGGTCAGGCTGATAGGTCTGTAGTTTCCTGGATCCATTTTTTCCCTTTTTTTGAAGATGGGAACTACATCCGTTCTTTTCCAGTCCTCTGGTAGTTCCCCAGTGCTCTAAGATCTTTGAAAGATATAGTTCAGTGGTTCTGAGATCACATCTGCCAGTTCCTTCAGAACCCTGGGGTGTAATCCATCTGGTCCTGGTGATTTGAACTCATCTAGGGTGGACAGGTGCTCACTTACCATTTTCTTGCCTATATTAACTTGTGTTTCTAATCTGCTTTTTAGTAAGTAAGTATGTGAGACATGATATGTTCTCAATAATGCTTACAGATGAAGACCAGAACCAAGAAACTAAAGGTTGCCCCTGTTGAGAAAAGAGTGAGAAAAGACAGATGGGTTGAAGGAACAAAAGTATTTACAATTACACAATGTTGTGTGTAGATTGATAGAGATATAGGAGACCATTATGCAAATAGCCAGCTGCACACTTCCTCATTATCACCAAATAAATCCCCTCTCCAATGGATTATAGGAAAACTATTAGAAAGAAAATACAGAAATTTCCACCCTGATATAGACAGGGATTTATTGCTTCGAAATGGAAGATAGTTGAGGTGCTGGAATTCTTATATTCCCATTCTATTCTTTTGAAATATTCCTAAAGAGAAGTCTGTGAGATTTGTGCTTGAAAATAATGAATTTGGGGTTTAGGCGACTGCTGAAAAAAAAATCTGATTTACATAAAAAGGAAGGAAAATAAATGGATTTTGCTCTCCTCCATGAAAAGGTCCTTTGATGATAAGAAAGGAAATTGCACACTAGAACAGGAAGTTGTCTGAATCTGCATGCCGGTATGCATTTTAAGAATCTAAGAATGTATTTTATAAATAGAGAATTTGCTGTAAAAGAAGATCTGTGAAGCTGCCAAGTTATTTGTTCCCCTTTAAGGACTGGTGCACAGGTCATACGTGAGAACTAAAAGGTAGTTTTATTAACCAATTAATAATAAAAAAAAATAATAAGATTGGTGCTGATTACAAAATTTTTGCCACTACAAAGCAACCTTGGGAATGTGAAGATGTAACAGAATAACAAGAGTTGGAAGGGATTTTGGAGGTCTTCTAGTCCAACCCCTTGCTCAAGCAAGAGACCATATACCATTTCAGACAAAAGGCTATCTAGTCTCTTCTTTAAAAAAAACTCCATTATTGGAGCACCCGCAATGTCTGGAAGCAGTTTGTTCCACTCATTAATTGTTCTCACTGTCAGGAAATTTCTCCTTAGTTCTAGGTTGGTTTTCTCCTTGATCAGTTTCCATCCATTGTTTCTTGTCCTGCCTTCAGGTACTTTGGAGAATAGGTCATCTTTGTGGCAGCCCCTCAAATACAGCTATCATGTCACCCCTAGTCTTTCTTTTCACTAGGCCGGACTTTCACTATGTCTGGATTTCAACTCCCAGAATTCCCCAGCCAGCTATGCTGAATTTCTGAATGTGCTGCAGTTGGGCCCAAAATGAATAGAGGTAACCCTCAAGTTATGATCACAACAGAGCCCAGAATTATAGTCGTAAGTTAGGCCAGTCCTTAAGTACGCATCATTGTGCCTGAATTTACAGCCTTCTTTGCAGCAGTTGCTAAACAAATCCGTTGTCCACAATGGATGCTTTTTGCCAGAAATCAGAAGTAAATGCCAATTTCCAGCAGAGGGTGGCCATCATCACTTTGAACCCCTGTTGTAAGTAGCTTTGGGGAACCCGTCATAACTGTTGCTAAGCAACTGGTTGTAAGTTGAGGACTACCTGTAGCTCAGCTGCTTCTTGCAGCATGACAATAAGAAGTGTAGAGCTGATTCTGAAGTGATGTAAAAAAAAATTATATAGAAGTGCCCTCACTGAGCTTTCAAGACCAAGGCTTCTTGTAGAATGACATGAAAAGTGCATAATTTACACCTGTACTTCCTGCCCAGTATTTTCTCTAACATATACATAATTTTAAATACAATACTAGTGTATGTTTTAGTTTTTTAAAAAATAAGCCTTTATTTTCCTTCTTTTTATTCAGTTTTTTTTTTAATTTGCTTTCCATAGTACTGTTGTTTACATTCTTATTTGCATATTAACAATACAGAGCCTGCATGGGATCAAAAAATGACTCATGAATAATTTCATTAATGAGCTTGTTTCTTCAGAGATAAACCACACTCTAAAGACAGGGAAGATAAATGACTTTCACAGCGTAATAATATGGCAGGATCTTATTCCTCTGATTCACCATTTTCCCTCTCAAATCCACCATTGTAGCTGAGCCCTCTGGGCACATGCCTTTCATATGAGGCTGGCGTAAGATCTCTGAGACAGAGCAGAAAAATGTCACTTAATTGCCTTTTTGCAGTTAAGGTGTAATCCTTTAGAGTCTCTTTCTGGGATTAGATTACAAAACTATCCAAGATTTATAAGAGGAATTTTGATTTAGATAAGCCAAGGGTCTTCAAACTTGGCCCTTTTATGACTTGTGGACTTCAACTCCCAGAATTCTGGGAGTTGAAGTCCACAAGTCATAAAAGGGCCAGGTTTGAAGACCCCCTAAGATAAATCACAGGTCATCCTTGACTTACAACCACAACAGAGCCCAACATTTCTCTTGCTAAGCAAGAGAGTTGTTGAGTGAGTTTTGCCTCATTTTATGACCATTCTTGCCACAGTTGTTAACTGAATCACTGCAGCTGTTAAGTGAATCTTTCTTCCCCATTGACTTTGCTTGTTAGAAGGTCATAAAAGGGGATTGCATAATTCCAAGACACTCTAATCATCATAAATATATGTCAATTGCCAAGCGTTCAGATTTTGATCAAGTGACCATGGGTAAGTATGAAAAATGGTCATAAGTTACTTTCTTCAGTACTGTTGTAACTTGGACCAGTCACTAAATGAATGGTTATAAGATGAGGACTCCTTGTATTTTTGAGATGAGAGATACAAGGGGACCAAAGAATCATTAAAAGGTGGCCAATGAGTTTTTGCATCAATCCAGTACTCAATACAAAACACTGCTTCTCAAGAACTTGAGATCCATCTATCCATATTTGTCTTCCTTCCTTCCTTCCTTCCTTCCTTCCTTCCTTCCTTCCTTCCTTCCTTCCTTCCTTCCTTCCTTCCTTTCTCATAGAGTTGACAGGAGTCAAACAGTGCTGTGCAAACATTGTAAAATGTATTTAAAAATTAATGAGCTGAACAGTAATAATAACAATATTATTAATAGGATTCATTGCCCAATCAGCCAGTTGTTTAGACTGTTTATAGTATTCTTATTCAACTATCGAGCCCTTCCCAAGGATCACAGGTAGGCAGATGTTCTTGGTGCTCTCTGAGGTTGGTTGGTTGTTTTCTTGCAGACTTTTCACAACCCAAACTAGGTAACATCATCAGTGCTACAATGATGTTACCTATTTAGATAATGAAACAGCTGCCAGAAAGCCATGAAGCTCAGAGAACACCGAAGACCAGGGGTCTTCAAACTTGGCCCTTTTATGACTTGTGGACTTTAACTCCCAGAATTCTGGGAGTTGAAGTCCACAAGTCATAAAAGGGCCAAGTTTGAAGACCCCTGCCAAAGACCTTTTCATTTCAACTGTTCTCCCCAACTGCACCACAACCTGAAAAAAGTCCCATTTGGTTTAAGAAGTGCAAGAGATGTTATGTACATGTTAACACAAACTCCATTTTTGTCTTCAGAGTCAAAAAGCCTGCACATTCTAGTAGTCAGTTTCTGCTGTAACAAAAGATAAGTTGGAGGAAGTATGGAATTTAAGAGAGCTAGGCATAAGGGCCTTTTGAAATTTTTGGCCAAATCTGTGAGCTGAGAAATTGCCTACATCATTTCTGTGTGGGAAGGAGAGATTCTCTTAAGTTCTTTTTGAGGAAGAGAGGAAGAAGAAGAAGAAGAAGAAGAAGAAGAAGAAGAAGAAGAAGAAGAAGAAGAAGAAGAAGAAGAAGAAGAAGAAGAAGAAGAAGAAGAAGAAGAAGAAGAAGAAGAAGAAGAAGAAGAAGAAGAAGAAGAAGAATCTTGAAATTTAACTGAAACAAAGGAGCCAAGGGGAGAGTTGCATAATATAAAACAAGGAAATCATGTGCAACTATTGCCACTTCATAATTGAATTCACAATTCACCATTTCAATTTGCATTTGAATGAATTTTCAGAGAAAAGCACTTTGCATTGAATCAAATAAGAACTGGGGGGGTGTGAATGTGGATTTTTTTTGCTGCCCAACTCATGGGATTCTTTTACAATAATCCAAAGGGATTGTTGTCCAAGTACATTACAATGGGAAAAGACTGTCAGGGAAACCCTCTGATCACAGGAATTTGCTGTCCAAAGTTATATTTCCGTTATCATCATTTACTAAAGAACACTCCCTTGTGAAATAATCTACTCCTGATAGTGGGGCCACCGGAAAGTACATGTTGTTATAGATGAATTATTAACCACACTAATATAACATTACCCATAACATTTATGAGATGCACAGTTGATCTGCCACTAGTAAAATGCCTTCCTTTGGGTGGAGGCTATGAGTAAGTAGGGCAGGATTGGTTTATGGTTGTGTGTCCATAGATGGATGAATGGGAGTGTGTATGTGTGTGTAAAATTTATTATTATTATCCCTGGTTGTTGCCACCTGGAACTATTAGGAAACTAGAGAAATTAAGCCATGTAGATAATACATTATAATGATTGTTCCAGTGCTCATATACTAGTCCATTGTCTATAGCTGAAGGCAATAAAAGACTATTCACTGTGCATTTGACCATGGGCTCCCAAACAAACACTGATTCAATTTTCTTTATTATTTGTTTGCTTATCATGGAGATTTAAAAAGGTTACCTTACTCAGCACTGACTCTGAATAGAGTATAAAGAAAATCAATATACGGCCTAATGGTGAGTTTGGTTCTGGTTCCAGTAGAATAGATAGATAGATAGATAGATAGATAGATAGATAGATAGATAGATAGATAGATAGATAGATAGATAGATAGATAGATAGATAGATAGATAGATAGATAGATAGATAGATAGATAGATAGATAGATAGATAGATAGATAGATATAGATAGATAGATATAGGTATAGGTAGAGAGAGAGAGAGAGAGAGAGAGAGAGAGAGAGAGAGAGAGAGAGAGAGAGAGAGAGATACAAAGATACAGAGATACAGAGATCAGAGATCAGAGATACAGATAGATAGATAGATAGATAGATAGATAGATAGATAGATAGATAGATAGATAGATAGATAGATAGATAGAACAGAGATGATAGATAGATAGATAGATAGATAGATAGATAGATAGATAGATAGATAGATAGATAGATAGATAGATAGATAGATAGATAGATAGATAGATAGATAGATAGATAGATAGATAGAGGTATAGGTATAGGTATAGGTATAGGTATAGGTATAGGTATAGGGAGAGAGAGAGAGAGAGAGAGAGAGAGAGAGAGAGAGAGAGATACAGAGATCAGAGATCAGAGATACAGATAGATAGATAGATAGATAGATAGATAGATAGATAGATAGATAGATAGATAGATAGATAGATAGATAGATAGATAGATAGATATAGGTATAGGGAGAGAGAGAGAGAGAGAGAGAGAGAGAGAGAGAGAGAGAGAGAGAGAGAGAGAGAGAGAGAGAGAGAGATACAAAGATACAGAGATACAGAGATCAGAGATACAGAGATACAGAGATACAGATAGATAGATAGATAGATAGATAGATAGATAGATAGATAGATAGATAGATAGATAGATAGATAGATAGATAGATAGATAGATAGATAGATAGATAGATAGATAGATAGATAGATAGATAGATAGATAGGTGGATGGATGGATGGATGGATGGATGGATGGATGGATGGATGGATGGATGGATAGATGGATAGATAGATAGATAGATAGATAGATAGATAGATAGATAGATAGATAGATAGATAGATAGATAGATAGATAGATAGATAGATAGATGGCCTTGTTTCTGGTAACAACCTATGAAGAACCCCTCTTAGCCTATCTCACCATGTGAGCACTGCCCATTTTTTTTCCTACTCAGTTTTAAACTACTTGTTAATCCCTCGGTATATCTGTCCTTTTGTCCCATGGCTATTGAGTTTTTCTCAGGAACTTTTGCCACAGGTTTTTTTTGCAAGTCCATAATATTATTATTAGGTTATCCTTGTTTACATGTTCTTATTATCCTCAAAACAGCCTAGAAGATTACTGAGACAAAACTTATTAATGTAGAACCTATGTTGGTTTCTTCTACATTTGGGCTTCTTTTCTCTTTAGTAATATTTCAGGCATTTTCCTACAGACAAATTGCAGCTAACCACCTTTGAATTTTTATTTAATATCCTTGTTTGAAGCATGTTTAAATTGGCTGAATCAATGCACTCCTTTGAAGGTTTGTACAGACTTGTGAGTAAATACCAATGAGAATTTAGTTTCTCTCCCATTTTGCAATGAGTATTAACTTTGGCATTAATTGTCCAGATATGAAGAGAGAGATGGATGAGCAATCCTAAGGGAACATGTCTTTCCTGTGATGTTTGTTGCAGTCTACCTCATTCCTTGCAAATCCATGCATGATATTTGGATATTCTTTGTTATAAGGAAAGACTTTTCCTTCAGGCATATGATAAAGTGACTCCGTGTTCCTTGATGGGAAGATATTAGAAACGATTATGCTTGGCATTACTTGGAGAACTTCCCAATACTAAGCTTAGCACATGTTTGCTTGCGTAATAAGCAGACTAATCAACAACGTGAAAGTACCTTAATCAGAAAAGGAACCGGGTTTTTTTTTTGTTTCAGCCAAATAAAATTATGGATCTGATCAAAGGAACCAGGTTGGGGGAAGAAAACTTGGGTTTTTCCATGACATATGTTTATGTTGTAATACCCACCCACCCACACACACACACATATACACTAGCTTCCTCTGATTTGCAAATTGCCTCCTTGTTTCACTCAGTGTTTCTCAACCTTGGCAACTATAAAATATATGGACTTCAAATTCCACACTGGCTGGGGAATTCTGGAAGTTGAAGCCCATATACTTTATAGTTGCCAAGGTTGAGAAACACTTATGTAAGATAGAAGTAATCTCCATTAGCAACCTCTGGGCTTTATACATGGACCTCCCTACTAAGCTGACAATTCCATAATTTAGTGCCAAAAGTTTAACAGACTATCAGAGTTGGAAGGGACCTTGGAGGTCATCTAGTCCAACCCCCTGCTCAAGCAGGAAATCCTACACCATTTCAGACAAATGGTTGTCCAATCTCTTCTTAAAAACCTCCAGGGTTGGAGCACCCACAACTTCTGGAGGCAGGTTGTTCCACTGGTTAATTGTTCTGACTGTCAGGAAATGTCTCCTTAGTTCTAGGTTGCTTCTCTCATTGATTAGTTTCCATCCGTTGCTTCTTGTCCTGCCTTCAGGTGCTTTGGAGAATAGGTTGGCCCACCCATCCTCTTCTTTGTGGCATCCCCTTAGATATTGGAACACTGCTGTCATGTTAATTCTAGTCCTTCTTTTCATGAAAGAAGCAGACATTCAGTAGATATTCAGTAGAATACAAGCAGGACTTTAATCAGTGATACCTGCCCTGCACCTTTGTCTCCCCAACTTCCATGCATTGAAATTGGGACCTGGTATTGATTCCAGTTGATGTATAGACATGGTGTGAGGGTGCTGGATTACAAAAATGGAAGCTTTGCTTGAAGCCCCCATTCCACCATGGAAATCTCTGGATGATTTTGGGCCAATCTCTCTCTCCCAGCCCATCCTACCTCAAAGGGAAAATTTGAAACAAGGCACAGGGGAAAAATAGGGCATGAAAAGAACAAAAAAAATTAAATAATATAACTCTCCCAGCAATCTGAGACCGTGTTCATTAGGATGCTAGATTCTACAAAGAAGATTCTACATGTTCAACCCAATCACTTTTTCTCTTCTGGGAAGAGATATATCAAGGTAGAATTTGAAATGAATTGGAGGCAGAGCAGGTGTGAAACTCTTGTTCTAGGTCAGGGCTTTTCAACCTTTTCACCCATTGTACTACTTTTAGGATATGGCAACATCCAAGTACCACCAGTCGCCTAGCAAGGTATCAAAAAATGACCCTCCCCCCCAAAAAAAAACAAAGAAAAAAGTGATGAAGTACAGATAGTCCTCGACTTACAACAGTTCGCTTAGTGACTGTTCGAAGTTACAATGGCACTGAAAAAGGGCCCCCCAAGCAACAGCCGAGCAACACACCTGCCTGCCCGCCCGGCTGCGCTCTTCCTCCTGTCCGAGGTTTCCATTGTTGTGAGCATTTCTCTTGAGGATTGGCAGTGGGGGTGGGGGGGGGTGTTTGGTTTTTATTCCCCCCATCTGCTGGGTGGTTGCAGCAGGTTTTGGTCACTTCACATGACCCTGGGACACTGTGACCGTCATAAATATGAATCAGTTGCCAAGCATCTGAATGTAATGACCCTGGAGATGCTGCAACATTCCAGCTGATTGGTGCTTCTTCAGGGCTCAGCAGAAGCACCAGGATCACCACCGAGCTTCAGCTGGATCCTGGCGCTGATCCTGGCTCTTCCACTGAGCCCTGACAGTCCCGAAGAAGCACTGATCCTGGCGCTTCCACTGAGCCCTGACAGCCCTCCAGCTCCAGCCATCTCTCGCTCAGGCTTGTGCGGTGCTGCCACTGGTTCAGCTCATTCCCCTCCCCTGCTACTACTTTCTAGGATGGTTGCATACCACCTGCCAGGTACCAATGTACCTCAGGTGGTACCCGTACCACTGGTTGCAAAGCCTTGTTCTAGGTTGAAGCAATCCTTCAAGCACATTCAGCTGGGCAGGACTTCAATGGAGCCACATTCCCTCTGTTCCAAAGGAGATACATTGGTTTCTGAATGGCTTTCTAAGCCCAGTTCAGACAGCTGGGGTTGCATCTAAAGGCCTCAATTGGTTGGGTCATTTGGGAAATTGTCCTTCCAGAGCTTGGGGGACTGGATGGTTGTGGAGCCCCTCCTCCCTTTTCCCCCCTTTCCTTTTGTTTTCTTTTGGTTTGGTTTGTTTAGGTTTTGGTTTTGGACTTCTTTTCATCTGTTCTCTTGTACTTTCTTTTTATAAACTAGTTTTCAGTTGTAAGGTACCCAGATTCATTTGGGAGTCAGTCAACCTTTATATTAGTGGTTAAGGCACCAGGCTAGAAAACTAAGAGACCGTGAATCCCAGACCTTCCTTTGGCATGGAGCCTGTTGGGTGACCTCAGGCTGGTCCCTCTCTCCGAGTCCTAGGAAGAAGAAAGCAAGGGCAAACCGCTTCTGAAAAACCTTGCCAAGAAAATTGAAGCCACATTGCTAGGAGTCAAGACTAACTTGGAGGCATAAATAAACAAACAAACAAACAAACAAACAAATAAATAAATGTCTGAAATGGTATAGGACAGCGGTTCTCAACCTATGGGTCGCGACCCCATTTGGGGTCGAACGACCATTTCACGGGGGTCGCCAAACACCGCAGTCCGCCATTTATTTTTTTTTGGTCGGCCATTTTTATTATTTTTTTCTCCGCCATTTTTTCCCCTTTGCGATGCGGGCCGTCGCGCCGTGCATGCGCGATGCGGGCCCACCATTTTTTGGGGGGGTCGGCCATTTTTTTTGGTCCGGCATTTTTTTCCCCTTTGTGATGCGCCCGTCACGCCGCGCATGCGTGATGCGCCCATCACGCTGCGCATGCGTGATGCGCCCGTCTCGCTACACATGCGCAATGCGCCCATTGCGCCGCGCATGTGTGATGCGCCCATCGCGCCACGCATGCGCGATGCGGGCCGGCGTCGAGCCCCGGAAAAGGTTAAGAACCGCTGGTATAGGATTTCCTGCTTCAGCTGCTTCTATTATTCTGCTATTCTATTAAATAAATAAAAGTGATAATTTTGCGTGCTACAAATGCAGGTGCTTTAACTTTAAGCACAGCCATGAAATATATCATGGTATTGATACCACACATCAATACTGATTTATATCAGTGTAAATGAACACGAGAGAAAAACAAACAAATATATACAGAGTACCAACGCTGCTGAGGTTTTGCAACTTTGTACAGTTGTTGTCTTATGCCCGGGACAATGTGGAGCAAAAATGTCACACTGAAGCTTGCAGCAGAGAAGTCTCTCCTTGCACAAGGCTTTGTCCTTCTGCAAAGTTTCATTTGAACTGCCCGCTGATGGAAAAATCTAATTCTCCGTCTCTGGCAAAGGAGAAGGAAGCTGAACCCACTTCTCTGACCTCAAACCTTTGTGGTCATCTGTTGTCATTTTTCTGAGTTCCTGGAAATCCCAGCAGGACAAATTTGGTCATCATTTTACAGAGACCCACCCAGGTCCTAAATTGAAGCAAGCTGTGCTACTGTCCAAAATAGTCTGAGCTCTGCAATTTTGAAGGACAGCTCTGCCTTCCCTTTGCGTTCTCTTCAAAAGAGTCGCTGCTTGGCCTCCTCAACCCCATCATCAAAGTCAATTTTTTACACGGAGGTTAGATTTAAGCAGAACTATTTTTGGAGGCTGAAGCCTTACACTGGGATCCGTAGAACCCTTTCAGTAAGCAATTAGTCCATCCAACATAGAGTAAACACACTGCCTCCATTATAGAAGCACAATATTAAAAAGATGTTAAGACTCTAGAAAGAGTACAGAGAAAAGCAACAAAGCTGATTAGGGGACTGGAGGTTAAAACATATGAAGAACAGTTACAGGAATTGTGTATGTCTAGTTTAATGAAAAGAAGGACGGGGTGACATGATGGCAGTTTTTCAGAGGCTGTCACAATGAAGAGGGGGGGTCAACCTATTCTCCAAAGCACCTGAAGGCAGAACAAGAAGCAATGGATGGAAACTAACCAAGGAGAGAACCAACCTAGAACTAAGGAGAAATTTCCTAACAGTGAGGACAATTAACCAGTGGAACAACCTGCCTCCCGAAGCGGTGAATGTGCCAACACTGGAAGTTTTTAAGAAGAGACTGGACAGCCATTTGTTTGAAATGGTATAAACTCTCCTACTTGAGCAGGGGGTTGATGTACCCCCTGGTACATTGGCAGATGGTACACGACCATCCTAGAAAAGTAGTAGCGGGGGGGGGGGAATGAGCTGAACCAGTGGCAGCACCGCACAAGCCTGAGCGAGAGATGGCTGGAGCTGCAGGGCTGTCAGGGATCAGCGGAAGCACCAAGACCAGTGCTTCTTCGGGAATGTCAGGGCTCAGCGGAAGCACCAGGATCAGCGTCAGGCTCCAGCTGAAGCTCGGCGGTGATCCTGGTGATCAGCATCAGGCTCCAGCTGAAGCTCGGCGGTGATCCTGGTGCTTCTGCTGAGCCCAGAAGAAGCACCGATCAGCTGGAATGTTGCAGCATCTCCAGGGTCTTGTGATTTACATTCAGATGCTTGGGAACTGATTCATATTTATGACCGTCACAGTGCCCCAGGATCATGTGAAATGACCAAAACCTGCTGCAACCACCCAGAAGACAGGGGGAATAAAAACCAAACACCCCCCACCCCACCCCCACTGCCAATCCTCAACAGAAATGCTCACAACAATGAAAACCTTGGACAGGAGGAAGAGCGCAGCCAGGTGGGCAGGCAGGTGTGTTGCTCGGCTGTGGCTTGGGGGGCACTTTTTTCAGTGCCATTGTAACTTCAAACAGTCACTAAGCGAACTGTTGTAAGTCAAGGACTAACTGTACTTCATCACTTTTTTCCATGGTTTGTTTCTTTGCGGGGGTCATTTTTTGACCCCTTGCTAGGTGACTGGTGGTACTCCGGATGTTACCATATCCTAAAAGTGGTACAGTGGGTGAAAAGATTAAAAAGCCCTGCCCTAGAAGACCTGCAAGGTTCCTTCCAACTCTGTTATCCTGTAGTCATAGCCACACTAGACCACTGGTCTCCTTCAAGGTCTTTCTGCACGGAAGATAGTGAGAAGCCAACAAAATAAAGCCTGCATAGGCTTAAACTGTATCAGAGCCAGGAATTATGACTAACAAGCAGCTGTAAAATAATAATAATAATAATACCATTTGCCTGCCAGCAAGAATTGATGGTGCCATAAAATAGAGAAAGTAACAGAACATAAAGAAGCTAAATTGCTCTGAGAATTTAATTAGACAGGCACCTGACACATAACATGCCAGAGTTAACAATTGTCGATAAGAAAGACAAAAAAAGTCTGGATAGTGGATGAGGTGGTACCTGGAGGCAGCAGAAGAGAAGAGAAAGAACTGGAGAAGGTAACATAAAACAAAAACCTGCAAATAGAAATTGAACGACTGTGGCAAAAGCAAACAAAGGTAGTCTCAATAGTAACAGTTGCCTTGGGTGCAGCCCAAAACATCTGAAACACCACTGGAACACCAGCAGCATTGACAAAATCACCATCAGTCAATTGCAAAACTCAGCTTTGCTTGGAACAGCTTGTATCAGTGATGGCAAACCTTTTAGAGACCGAGTGCCCAAACTGCAAGCCAAAACCCACCTATGTATCGAGTACCAGGTGGGCATGGCTCATTGGGTGGGTGTGGCCAATTGGGTGGGCGTGGCCCATTGGGTGGGTGTGGCTGTGGTGGTAACGGCAGACTGGGTGGGACTAAAAAGTTCAATCAATCAATTCCAACTTTGCAAGATCTTTTTTTTCCCATGAGAAGTTGAAATTGATTGATTGATTGAACCTTTTTTTTTTCACATGGCGGCGGAGGCCTAAAGCGAAAAGGTTTTATAAAATCCAGCTGAAGGCCTAGGACTGGGGTGACAGTATTTATTTATTTATTTATTTGATTTGTATGCCACTCCTCTCTGGAGACTCGGAGCGGCTCACAACATATACAAAACATCAAAATATTAAAAATAGATACCCAACACACGTACACCTTTCGAACAACAACCGACAATCATCCCCAGGCCTGCCGGCAAAGATAAGTTTTAAGGTTCTTTCGGAAGGCCGGGAGAGTGGGAGAAATGCGGACTTCAAGGGGCAGTTGGTTCCAGAGGGCGGGCACCACAACAGAGAAGGCCCTCCCCCTAGGACCCGCCAAACGACATTGTTTCGCTGATGGGACCCGGAGGAGGCCGACTCTGTGCGCTCTCACGGGTCGTAGGGAAGTATGTGGCAGAAGACAGTCCCGTAAGTATCCTGGTCCAGAGCCATATAGGGCTTTAGAGGGCTCTGCGTGCCACCTGTGGCACACGTGCCATAGGTCCGCCACCACAGGTTATCTTGTAACGATATCTTTAAGAGCATTAAACAGCCACATCTGCCTATCCCAGGTCCTTGGGAAGGACTCGATAGGTGGGAAAAAATACCAGATCCAGTCTGAACAGCTGGCTGAGTGTGCAACGAATCATAATCTTACTGTGACTCTATATGCAGGTTACCACTAATAATAATAATATAATTATTAAAATATTTAATATAAAACCTTTTGCAATACATCAAAGAAGGAAGTGTACAGAATTGATGTGGCAATATTAGGGAACAGTAGAATAGAAGACACAGAACTGGAGATTTATTTATTTATTAAATTTATATTCCACCTATCTCGCTCTCCAAAGCTATCAAAGATCACAAAATATTAAGATCTGACAATCGAAATTGAAAGATTATGGCACCAATGGTTATTGGCACGCTGGGTACCATACCAATAAACCTCGGACAGCACTTATTTGCTCATTGACAAAATTTCTATCTGGTCAATTACAAAAGGTCACACTCCTTGGATACACACCTACACTACACCAATAAATTACAACATCCTAGGTTCTTGGGAAGAACTCAATGCATAGCCAATATCAGCCAAACAACTGGCAGCTCGATTTCACATTGCTGTGTATGTAGTAATAATAGTAAATGCTTAAGAAACCTGCTATGCTATCCACATACTGTGAATAGATATTGCATAATTAATCCTATAAAATTATTTATTCTCCCAACATCCCACTCATTTGTTGTCTCACTTGGCCACTTTCCTGCTTTGCATATATCAGGGTAGAATAAATTGCCAGAGAAAAGGGTTGATGGATAAGCATGGACCACCAGCCACAAAGGCTGCCTTAATAGTGTCTGCTCTTTCCCTGCAGTCACTGTTGGCTGGCTTAAGAATGATTGCGCACATATATCCCTTTATCGCTGAAGTTTAAACACCAGTCGGAAAGGGAATTCTCCTAGCATCAGGCTTTAAGGTTAAAACATTTGTTTAAAAAACAAAATACAACAGAAACTATCCTACCTCGTAGGGTTGCTGTTGTAAGGATAAAAATTTAGATGAATGAATGAACTAAAACCACTAGCTCATTATGTAGAGGTATAAGAAAACAGGCTCAAACTCAACCCCGACAAGACGGAGTGGCTATGGGTTCTGCCTCCCAAAGATAGTTCAATCTATCCATCCATTGGCCTGGGGGGGGAGCTTTTGACCCCCTCGGAGAAGGTCCGCAACTTGGGCGTCCTCCTTCCACCTAAATTTGGAACATCATCTTTCGGCTGTGGCGAGGAGGACATTTGCCCAGGTTCGCCTGGTGCACCAATTGCGGCCCTATTTGGACCGGGAGTCTCTTCTCACAGTCACTCATGCCCTTATCACCTCGAGGCTCGACTACTGCAATGCTCTCTACATGGGGCTACCTTTGAAAAATGTTCGGAGACTTCAGGTAATGCAGAATGCAGCCGCGCGAGCAGTGTTGGGCTTGCCTAGAAATGCCCACATTTCGGCATCACTTCGCGAGCTGCATTGGCTGCCAATTGGTCTCCGAACCCAATTCAATTCAAAGTGTTGGTTATGACCTATAAAGTCCTACATGGCATCGGACCAGGTTATTTACGGGATCGTCTGCTGCCTCATGAATCCCAGTGGCCGGTTAGGGCCCAAAGAGTCGGCCTTCTCCAGGTCCTGTCAGCCAGACAGTGTCGCCTGGCGGGGCCTAGGGGAAGAGCCTTCTCTGTTGCGGCCCCGGCCCTCTGGAATCAACTCCCCCCGGAGATCCGTGTCGCCCCCATCCTCTCTGCCTTTCGTAAATTGCTTAAAACATACTTTTGCCGGCAGGCCTGGGGCAGCTAACACCTTGCCCCTAGCCAGTGTATGTTTGTGTGTATGTTTGTGAAATGATTGGTTTTTCTTTTTTAACTTAGGGGTTTTTATATTTATGTATTTTATTGGTAATTTCTATCATGTTGTGAGCCGCCCTGAGTTCTCCGGAATAGGGCGGCATAGAAGTTAAATAAATAAATAAATAAATAAATAAATAAATAAATAATAATAATAATAATAATAATAATATAACAATTTTGTACCCATTTCAAGGCAAAGGGGTTCTCCTGGAGGTGGAGTTAGAAGAGGGATCACTCTAGTATCCCTACATAGCCACAAGCAACTAAGTCCAACCTCTCTTCAATTTTGTTGACCTTATCTAACTCCAAGCAGGTGCTAAGCTTTCGTTGATGTTTCAGAGTAAGCATTAAAAAAACTATTCAATATTAAATAACACTGTAGAGAAGTAAGAAGCTTAGAAGGCAAGGAGCAAAGTCCAAAACCTTCCTCCCGCCCTCCTTCCTGGTTTTTCCTTCCTTCCTGAAACTTCTTTCCTTCTCTTTCTGATCCTTCCTTCCTCCCTTCCTCTCTTCTTCCTTCCTTACTGATTTTTCCTTCCTTCCTGATCCTTCTTTCTTTCTCTTTCTAATCCTTCCTTCCCTTCTTCCCTCCCTCCCTCCTTTCTGATCCTTTCTCCCTTCCTTCCTTCCTGTCAAGGAGAGAAGCAAGCTAGAACTAAGGAGAAATTTCCTCACAGTGAGCACAATTACCCAGTGGAAGGGCTTCCCTTCAGAAGTTGTGGGTGCTCCATCACGGGAGGCTGTAAAGAAGAGACTGGACAGCCACTTGTTGGAAATGGTCTAGTGTCCCCTGCTTGAGAAGGGGGTTGGACTAGATGACCTCCAAGGTCCCTTCCAACTCTGTTAGTCTTTTGAAACAAATTCCCTATGCTGTAATCTTGATAGATACATTTAGTGTCGGAGCTCAATCTCCTAAAATTTTAAGCTTTTTTTTTATTAAAATTTTTTTTATTAAAGCAATCAACATTAATCATGATAGATATTGCAGATGTTAATGTAATACTGACAACATTGGGAAATTGACTGTTTATCAGGAATTGTGGTTCCACTGAGCACAGAGGGTGGAAAAAAAGAATTTTATTAAGAAATTGGAAAAGTAATTTCAAGGAGTGGTTGTTGGAAATATGTGACCCATCTGTTTTGGAGAAGGCAATATTTTTTGAACAATCAAAGAATGCAGCAATCTGAATTATTATGGCAGAAATTTTATGATACCTTTAATTGTTGAATTGTTTACATTATAATAATGAATTTATTGGTAAGTAATGGTAATAGTAGTAAAGTTGGAAGGGACCTTGGAGGTCATCTAGTCCAACCTCCTGCTCAGGCAGGAAACCCTATGCCATTTCGGACAAATGGCTGTCCAGTCTCTTCTTAAAAACTTCCAGTGTTGGAGCATTCACCGCTTCTGGAGGCAGGTTGTTCCACTGGTTAATTGTTCTAACTGTCAGGAAGTTTCTCCTTAGTTCTAGGTTGCTTCTCTCCTTGATTAGTTTCCATCCGTTGCTTCTTGTCCTGCCTTCAGGAGCCTTTGAAAATAGCTTGACTCCCTCTTCTTTGTGGCAGCCCCTGAGATATTGGAACACTGCTATCATGTCCCCGCTTGTCCTTCTCTTCGTTAAACTAGACATACCCAGTTCCAGCAGCCGTTCCTTATATGCTTTAGCTTCCAGTCCCCTAATCATCTTTGTTGCTCTTCCCTGAACTCTTTCTAGAGTCTCAACATCTTTTTTACATCGCGGTGACCAAAACTGGATGCAGTATTCCAAGTGTGGCCTTACCAAGGCATTGTAAAGTGGTATTAACATTCAGCAACTGTTGATATGTATAAATTCTAAAATAGATATTGTTCCTTCTTAGCTTGTATCCATAAATTGAATTTATTTTTTTTAAACCTAAGGATTTGTTGTCACAGACACCTGCCTAGAGATTATGATCTTTATTAAAAATTACCCACGAACATATGTAGATAATTTTTCAGTGCTAATGGCTCTCTTTTTCCCTCCCTTTCTCTGTGTTATATGTATGGACATGTTTGATAATGATATTATCCATTCAGTTTAACCCGACTCTTGGTGATTCTATGGGCCGGGTCTCTCCACGTCTTCCAATCTTGCACTAGTTCTTTGAGTTGTTCTGTGCTCTGGCTGGTGTGAGCTTTGATGGTATCCAGCCACTGTGTTCTTTGATGTCCTGGTTTCCTTTGACTGCTAACTCTTCCAGACATAATTGCTTAGGAGGAGGAAGGAATACTAGGTATGTTCGCCATGTTGAGCTATTTATAAAAATAACAAGGACAGGCTGTAAATAACTAAATAAAAACGAGCTCATAGTCATGCATTTGGGAGGGTGAAAGTGGGCTATTCGAATAACAGAATAACAGAGTTGGAAAGGGACCTTGGAGGTCTTCTAGTCTAACCCCCTATTCAGGCAGGAAACCCGATACAATTTCAGACAACTGGTTTTCCAATCTCTCAAGCAAGGAATCATTTGATGGCTTCTTTGTTATTGATATGGAAGGTGGTAGCCTAGCAGTTAAGGCTCTGGGTATGTTGACCAGAAGGTTGGCAGTTCGAGACCCAAGGGCTGTGCAACGGGGTGAGCTCCCATTCCTTGCTCCAGCTCCTGCCAACCAAAACCATGGAAATGCAAGTAGATAAATAGGTACCACTTCAGTGGGAAGATAACACCTTTCCATGAGCCTTGGCACATAGTCATGCCAAGCACATGACAATAGAAATGTCTTTGCACAACTCTGGCTCTCTCAGTTAAGAAATGAAGATGAGCACCACTCCCTAGGTTAGACATGACTGGACAGGGAAAATCTTTAGGTTTTTTTTTAAAAAAAAATCTTTTTATCGATTGATTATAAGCTATCTTGGTTGCCCAAACATAAAGCTGAAACATGTCTGATGAATTCCATCTGGGCTTTTCTTGGCTCTCAGCTCCTTCCTCCAGGCCTTTTTGTAGAGCGTCACTCCCCTTCACTTCAGGCCAAGTTGAATTCTGATTAGAAGTGCTCCAGTGTGCTGGACATGCCCCTACACAAACTCATATATACGCCTGCCATTATTTCAGGAGTACAATATCAAGACTTGCTTTCCCTCCCGCTGCTCCAAAATTCCTTTCTCCTGTTCTTACAAATAAGTTCATGTCACTAATTAGCTGTGGCAGAGACACACCCGGAGAGTCTCCATTCCAAATACCTGTGGCCCTGCTCAAAATCCAAGCAATATTTTGAAAGACATTAAACAGGCTCTCTGCCCAAGATGGGCCTGTCTAACAAAGTTTTCCCCCTGCTCAGATCAGCCTGACAAAGGCTGAGTTAGGATGCCCATTAGAAAGAGACAAAAAAAAAAAAAGATGCATTTGCTTAGGTAACCGGTGCAGCGTCGCATGGAGACGTTGGCATCCTGCTTTGCATTTTAACCTCCTAAAAGGAAATTTCCTTGCAATTGCTCACCAGAAAGAGTTAACATTTTTCTGGCTCTGTCTTAAAAGCAGGTCAGGCTCAGAATTCTAATTCTGCATGCACAGAATCAGCTACGGGAAGAATTTGGCTTCAGATCCAAAAAAAGTTCAGAATGAAACCATGCTGGGAAGAGGAGGTTGCGACCTTTTTTATTCCTAAAAACAACTGTTTAAGGAAAAATCCTCATCAGGGTCCAGTCCAAGCCAGAAATAAACAAAATGGAGACTGCTTTACAAAGAAGGTTGTAGTTTATTGAAGAGGAGAGCCAGACAGAAAGATGGCTCTGGAAAAAAAAGAGAGAGCACATGTAGTAGGGAGTGGGTTTTTATACCTTCTTGGGCTTTTGTTTGGTCTTGTTCCTGTGTCATGAACTTTGACCTGAGTCTGAGTGTGCCTTTCTGGTATTCTGATGGTGGTGGGTTAATCCTATTATGTCCTATTTTAGAGTTTGGGTGCAGTATGTAGATTTTAAGGATCTTTGTCTTCCAGATCTCTTCAGCTTTTAGTTGGAGAGCTCTAACCTTTCTGAATGGATTATTACATCTGCATTTCTAAAAGCTAGTTTCTGCTGAGTTGTCTGGGCTGGGTGGGGATGGGGGTGGAGAAGTTTCTGCCTTTTTAAAGATCTTCTCCATTATTCCTTTGGGGAAAATACATTCTGCCTTTTTAATATTCCCCAAAATATTTCTTTCTCTGGATTCTTCCCACACAACTGTGCTCTTAGAAATGGAGGAGGAGGACATATAGGCACTGTATCTGTGGGCTTTCGGTTATGTAATTGATTGCAGTTTCAAAGAAGTAAATAGATTGGAACCAGAGGAGGATTATATCAGGGCTTTTCAACCTTTTCACCCATTGTACCACTTTTAGGATATGGCAACATCCGAGTACCACCAGTCGCCTAGCAAGGTGTCAAAAAATGACCCCCCCCAAAAAAACAAGGAAAAAAGTGATGAAGTACAAGTAGTCCTCAACTTACAACAGTTCGCTTAGTGACTGTTCAAAGTTACAATGGCACTGAAAAAAGGGCCCCCCAAGCCACAGCCGAGCAAGACACCTGCCTGCCCGCCTGGCTGCGCTCTTCCTCCTGTCCGAAGTTTTCATTATTGTGAGCATTTCTGTTGAGGATTGGCAGTGGTGGTGGGGTGGGGGGGTGTTTGGTTTTTATTCCCCCGTCTGCTGGGTGATTGTAGCAGGATTTGGTCACTTCACATGACCCTGGGACATTGTGACTGTCATACATATGAATCAGTTGCCAAGCATCTGAATGTAAATCTGAATGTAAACAAGACCCTGGAGATGCTGCAACATTCCAGCTGATCGGCGCTTCTTCTGGGCTCAGCAGAAGCACCAGGATCACCGCCGAGCTTCAGCTAAAGCCTGGCACTGATCATGGCGCTTCTGCTGAGCCCTGACAGTCCTGAAGAAGCGCTGATCCTGGTGCTTCTGCTGAGCCTTGACAGCCCTGCAGCTCCAGCCATCTCTCACTCAGGCTTGTGCAGTGCTGCCACCGGTTCAGCTCATTCCCCTCCCCCGCTACCACTTTTCTAGGATGGTCGCGTACCACCTGCCAGGTGACAATGTACCACAGGTGGTACCCGTACCACTGGTTGAAAAGTCTTGGCCTACAAAACTTTTTTATTGCACAACAATCTATAATGTGTATGTTCATTTATGATTAAATTACCCATTATATACAATGTACAAATGCATTTATTTATTATAATATATGTATTAGTTTTTATCTTGCCTTTATTAATTTGTAAGTAACTCAAGGTAGCAAACATACATAACACTCCTTCCTCATTCTATTTTCCCCACAAAAGAAATCCTGAGAAGTGAGTTGAGAAAGAAGGAGTGCCCCAAAGTCTCCCAGCCAGCTTTCACGCCTGAGGGGGCACTAGAATTCACAATCTCTTGGGGATTGGTCCAAAATCTTCCATCAGGCTTTCATACCTAAGGTGGGACTAGAACTCAGAGTCTCCTGTTGATTGGCCCAAAGTCACCCAGCCAGATTTCATACCTAAAACAGGACTAGAACTCACAGTTCTCCTGGTGATTGTCCCAAACTCACCCAGGCAGTTTTCTTGCTTAAAGTGGGACTAGAATTCACAGTCTCCTGCTGATTGGTTCAAAGTCACTTAAGCAGTTTTCATGCCTACAGCGGAACTGGAACGCACAGCCTGCTAATTTCTAGGCCAGCATCTTACCTACTACACCAAACTGACTCTATAAAGATGTATGGATTTGTATAGAAATCTATAATTATGAGAGCACCCAGATTGTACTCCTTCCTTGGGATGTTGAAGACAGCAAAGGAAATGAGGAAAGAAGAAGACTTATTTATGCTGGTATCTCTAGGACTGCTTTTAGCAATAAAAACAATTTTGGAGATATATTCACAAATATATCTACTGTAAACGGAATTTAATATGATTGTAAAATTCCTTCCTTCTTTCCTCACTTACAGAGAATACATCTATATTCTCAGACATCAGAGAATGTATTTACTAAGCCCCATACATATATTTTAGTCAAGGCAAACAGAAGAAAGGGTTGTTTTTTTTTACTAGATCAGTTTTCCATTGTGAAGTAAACTGGCTGAATTGGGACTACAACTCCCAGAATTCCTAAGCACATATGTAATTCCAATATATTTGGAGCTCATCAAATTGGGAAAGATTGTACAAAATGAATAGAAGAAGGTTTTGATAAAATCAGAGAAGTCTCATCTCAGGAGATTATTCCCTTGTTTTTCAGAAAATATCTGGGTTTTGCAAACTGCCAAGTCTGAGAAGGATTAAGCACATCTGTCTTCCTACTGATTTTCCCTTTCAACTTTCTTTCAGTTTGTAAAAGAGAAGGAGAGTTCAAAGATACCAATTTCTTTCTTTCAACCTGATAATTTCTGTCTGGATTCAGAGGGCTCTGATGCATTCAGGTAATTTGCAAAAGATAATCCACCTTGCAAAACATTGCCCTCTCCAAGATCTAATAGATTGTCCTCACTCCAACCTGTAAACCAGATCTTCTGTTGGCAATAGTTATAACAGAATAGCAGAGTTGGAAGGGGCCTTGAAGGTCTTCTAGACCAGCGGTTCTCAACCTTTTTCAGGCCGAGACCCCGACCAGCGCCGCGCATGTGCGGCACGACCCCGACCTGCACCGCGCATGCGCAGCGCAACGGCCCGAACATTGTCCAATCTCTTCTTAAAAATCTCCAGTGTTGGAGCACCCACAACAAGAAGCAATGGATGGAAACTAATCAAAGAGAGAAGCAACCTAGAATTAAGGAGAAATTTGCTGACAGTTAGAACAATTAATCAGTAGAACAATTTGCCTCCAGAAATTGTGGGTGCTCCAACACTGGAAGTTTTTAAGAAGAGACTGGACAGACATTTGTCTGAAATGTTATAGGATTTCCTGCCTGAGCAGGGGGTTGGACTAGAAGACCTCCAAGCTCCCTTACAACTCTAGTACTATTATTATTATTATTATTATTATTATTATTATTATTATTATTATTATTATTATTATTATTATTATTATTATTATTATTATTATTATTATTATTATTATTATGAGGCAAGCTGATCCACTGATTAATTGTTGTCTCAGAAAATTTCTCCTTAATTCTAGGTTACTTCTCTCCTTGATTAGTTTCCATCCATAGCTTTTTCTCCTGTCTCCAAGTGCTTTGGAGGACAGATTGACCTCCCTCTTCTTTGTGGCAACCCCTGAGATATTGGAATACTGCTATCATGGCACCCCTATTCCTTCTCTTCATTAAAGTAGATATACCCAATTCCAGCAACCATTCTTTATATGTTTTAGCCTCCAGTCTTCTGATCATCTTTGTTGCTTTTCTCTACATTCTTTCTAGCATCTCAACATCTTTTTTTATATTGTGATGACCAAAACTGAATGTAGTATTCCAAGTGTGGTCTTACCAAGGCATTATATGGTGGTACTAACACTTCACATGATCTTGATTCCATCTCTCTATTAATGCAGCCTTGGACTTCATTGGCTTTTTTGGCTGCTGCTGCACAGGGCTGGCTCATATTCAAGTGATCATCCACTAGAACTCCAAGATCCCTCTCACAGTTACTACCATTGAACCAGATACCACCAGGGAAAGGTGCATCCTGGCCAAAGACATCTCTAAGTAAGGCTAGGAGGAATCCACCTAACAAAACCCTGGTAGAAAGCTGAAGGAATCTGTAGGAACGTTGCATAAGGAAATCTTGTGAGAGACGTCTAGACAGAATGGGAGTAACTGTGCAGGAAAGACAAAAGCACTTTGATCATTGATAGCAGCTTTCTGAATTTTTACTAAGAATGCTCTGACTCTGAAAGATAGCCCTGGGCTTGGGTTTGGAACTAGGTTTATACCCTTTGGATATCCTTGCATTCTCTGAAGTTTTGCCAAAGCCACATTACAGCCCAAATAACTTCAATTCTAAATTCATTTTGAAAGATGGAGCCAGGTATGCAAATATTTTGTTGAACATAAACAACCATTTGTTGTTAGGTGGAGTGAGGAATCTGCACAACTCAGCTGATTGTGAATGTTGTAGGATGGCCCAAGGAACTAGAACAAGATGAGATTCAATGGAGTGTTTTGAGGAACCAAGCTCACGTTGGCTCATCAGGAAAGGTGTTGGTTTTTCACACAAGGACTCATCAAATTCCATAACAGATTGCTCAAAGGTTGCCTGTGCTTTTGATCCCTCTTCTTTTTTGAAGAACAAGCAAATCATATTGTTGGGAACCTCAATAAGGTGCCCAGAAACACCTACGTTAGCCACAAACATCTCTGTTTGGCATATGTAGGGCAACCTGACCTCCCAAAATGAAGAAAAGAATTGTTGGAATACTACAAAGCCAGACTCAACATTCATGTTTATTTCTAAGAATGCCCAAATGAACCTTGGAAGCAGTGGTGGGATTCAGCCGGTTTGCACCAGTTCGGTAGAACCGGTAGCTAATTTTTTTGTTGACTTCAGCGAACCAGCTGATGCCCTAGCCCTTTTTTGCAAGGCCCAGAATGGACCACTGGAAGTGTGTGGATGCCACTTCTGGAAGTCTATTCTGAGCCAGGGAGGCCTCCCAGCCCCAGAACAGCTGAGAACCATTTGTTCAGGTATTTGAATCCCACCACTGCTTGGAAGGTTTTGGGGGATGAAAAATGATGAATAGCTACAGCCCAATGCTTGGTTTGGAAATATGCCCACCAGCTCAAATCAAAGACGAACAGAGAGAGTCAGAAGCATTTTGTATGATCTGTTCTGAGATAGCAGGCTGGTTGTTTATATTCTCCCATTGCGACAATTGTGTACAGCACTTGCAACCTGTTTGCAGAAATCCTACTATCCCCAACAGACCCCAATAGCCTGCTATTGTTTAAATCTAACATGGAACGGAATGGAACGGAACGGAACGGAACAGAATGGAACAGAACAGCTTTATTTGGCGAAGTGTGCATGCAAAGCAACAGGGTAATAGTAATCATGATAATGATGTCAATAAGAGGTAGTAATAGAGAAGATGAGAATAATAATAATAATACAGCCAATCAACATGGTAAATATCCTTAAACAGAAGACAATACTGTGAGAATTAGGTGTTCAGCAGAGAGATGGCACGGGGCGGCGGGGGGAAACCATTGTGTCTAGTTGTTTTGGCATGCAATGCCGTATAGAGGGGAGGAACTGAAACACTTTATGTCCAGGAAGTGAGGGGCCTGTAAATATTTTCTCAGCCCTCCTTCTGACCCATACAATATACAGCTCTTCAATGGAACAGTTGCAAAAAATTTTCCTGCAGTCCTAACTATCCATTGGAGCCTGTACTTGTCCTGGTTAGTTGCTGTACCAAACCGGACAATTAACAGAATAGCAGAATATCAAAGTTGGAAGGGACCTTGGAGGTCATCTAGTCCAACTCCCTGCTCGAGCAGGAGATCCTATACTATTCCAGACAAGTAGCTGTCCATTCTCTTTTAAAAGAGCCTCCATTGATGGAGCACCCACAGCTTCTGAAGGCAAGCTGTTCCACTGGTTAAATTGTTCTCACTGTTACAGAATATATAGAATAAATATATATAAATATATAGAATATTTACAAGTATTTATACATTTATAAAAATACAAATGACACATTCAATAATTTCTCTGTAGAACTGTATCAACAGCTCCTTGGGCAGTTTTTAAATACTTTTTAAATAATTTGATTTATTTACCCCCCAAAAAAGAGGCCAAATTCAACCAGAACTAGGAGATACAAGACATACTTACTACAGTACCTACAGTACATGTGCTCTACATGTAGGAATTTTCCTGCCCAGGCAAATTAAAGTAGCGAAGGAGAGAAAATCTATGCCATTGTCAATATAGCCCCTTTCAATTTAGTAACTATTAGATTCTTTTTAAGTGCATTTAAAATTTCATTTAGATTAACCTTGGTTCAGTCTAGTTGCATTTCCAAACTGATGATAGTAGAAGATTCAGTCCACAAAAACTACTCCTGACCTTATTGAAAGCTTTAATAAATCAATATAAAAATCAAAGAATTGGGAATAAATTAGGTTTTTTTTTCAACTTTTCAATGCAATTTTATCTCATCCTGTTTTTGAAGCAATACATGAGCTGCTCCTTTACTATCATTTGAAAGTTGTTCTTTTTCCACTAATATTGCGCTGTATGGTCCAGCAGTTAAAGAAAAATATATATTATAGGAAAGAATTTACAAAAATGCATACATTCAAGGCAAATAACCTACATAACTGCAGGGTTACTTTTATTAGGCACAAATTTGTACAAATGGTCCTTGACTTACAGCCATTTGTTTAGTGACTGTTCAAAGTTACAAAGGCGCTGAAAAAAGTGACATGTGACCGTTTTTCACACTTATGACCATTACAGTATTCTTGTGGTCACGTGATCAAATTTTGGATGCTTGGCAACTGATATATATTTATCACCAGTTGCAGCATACTGGAGTCATGTGATCTACTTTTGTGATCTTCTGACAAGCAAAGTCAATAGGGAAGCAACCATTTTACTAATTTAACCACATGGCAACCATTTTACTAATTTAATAACTGCAGTGATTTACTTAACAACTGTTAAAATGGGGCAAAAGTCACAACAACTGTCTTGCTTAGCAACAGAAATCTGGGGCTTAATTGTCATCATAAGTCAAGGACTACTTGTATATTGAGAAACAAAATGGACGTAACAGTACAGTTGAGAATTTTTTTTTAATTCGACAAAGCAAACCTGACAGATTCAGAAAAATGAAAAATGTTAAATTGATACAGTCACAAAAAGTGAAACAAATTTGTATATTCATTTCCAGTAGGAATCCGAGGTCCTACATAGATAATTATCTAAAGTTTTGTTTCCATAAATAATTGAACATGTAAACAGATTTATCCCAACTTTCTTGATACAAACTTGCATGTTTTTAATATTCTACAAAACAATCAGCTCTCCCCAACTTCAATATGTGTTGATATTTGTTGTTGTTGAATTATACATATGCTAGCTATTGTTACATCGAATGATATAAAAGTTTACCTTGTATTTAGTCTTGTTTTCTTCAACTATAAAAGTTTATCAACAGCTGGATCAAAATTCTGTAGTACTTACTACAGGTATCTTTTTTCTGCAGGTCTATGACCAAATAAAGATTTATTGATTGATTGATTATCTATTTTGGCTGATTTTTGACAAATTTTATAAAAATGTTTATTTACTGATTTGCATAAACTTATCTACATGGTTTCCAAGTGCTTTTAGCAGTTTATGTAACCTAATATGATAGCATAATTGAAAAACATTACACCATCCATTGGTATGAATGCAGGTGAATTGTCTGCATGATCTATTCATAAAGAGAATAGAAAAAGAAGGACAGGAACTAGCTCCAAAGAAGAATGGAGAAAGATCAAAATGAAATGGAACAAATAAATATGAACGTTGCATAATTTAAACATTTAAATTGTCTCATCTGCATTTGAAATTCATCATTAAACTGGTGCCTCTCTAAAATCAATTTACTTTTGACATTCATACTTTAAAAGGATCTAAGAAAGACACTTTTTTAAATTGAAGGCAATATCTTGGATGGGTTGTTACATTTTTAATTTGCCTGAAAGACAGACACACAAACAGAAAAAAATGAATGGATGAATGAATGAAAAATTCTCTCTCTTTTAAAAAAAAAAAAAAATCTGCCAGGTTCACAAAACGCTGAAATTCTTTCAGAAGGAGGGCTCCATTACAAAATCATATTCACTCCTAAATCTGGGTTTTGAAAGGAAATATTTGAATTCCGCAGGCTATTCAGGAGATGGGAAATGATGTCTGTCTCCACTGAACACACACAAAGGGTGATAAATGGACAGCAATGCCCTTTGGCCAGTTCAACCCCAAGGGAGTCAATATTTGCAAACTAACAAATTTCCAGCGAGGACAATCTCAAAGGTACATTAGCTGGAAGAGAGACAAAACAAGGGTCTCCTGGTTCATCTCTTTCATTTTACTGGCTTCTAGGCCCAGTCCTGTAAAACAAATCAAACAAGGCAAACCAGAAGGAAACCAGATCCTGATAAGGTGACCTGACTTTATGGAATTCTGGAAGACCTGTCCTTTCAACTTAAAAAGCCTAGTTCTCTGCCAGATAAAAGATTTTACTGCCCCCTAAAATGTTAGGACGAATCAACAAACATGTTGTCTCTGAGTGAAGCAATCGTGGTAGGCCTCCTTGTCAATTCCAAGTACACTGAGGGTTGTTTAGAGACAAAAAAAAGGGGGGGCAATGACACCGAGGCTGCATCTGCCTGAGTTCACTCAAAGTTGGTCAAGCTGACATTTGGGAATTCACTGAAACTTTCTTTCATCTCTTTTCAAAAGTGCTTGACCCTGAATTGCGACGGGGGAACCAGCATTGCAAGATGAATGGAGAGATGAGAACAGAGAGAAAAATATCCTATTCCCAATCCAGCCATGAAGATTTTAGCTATAAATCCAGATTTCTCCTTAGCTTCTACCTGCATCAGTTTATACCTGACGCTTCAGGATTTCATGCAAGAGATGATCAGAAATTGTTTACCCCTAACAATGATGCTTACCTGTGGGTTAAAACAGGTGAGCTCCAGAAAGACTCTAACTCAAAACTCAGAGGTGAAAAATGAGTATTTGATAGAAAAAATTCCCCCCTTTTTTCTCTTAGCATCTCCAAAATTAAGGCTCAGAACACGGAAAGCTGCTTTTGGTCAACAAAAATAATAGATGAACCATTTTGGTCAATAGAGATAATAGCTGGACCATTTCTCTGTTCCTAAATGGTAGGGAACACATATGCTGACTGTGACTGGTGGATGAACAGATGCAAAAATGTACTTTGATCTCTTTGGCATCTTGGCTCTAGATAGTATTGATAGAATCATAGGACTACAAGGGATCTTGGAGGTCTTCTAGTCCAACCCCATGCTCAAAGCAGAAATACTTATACCATCCCAGACAAGTGGTTGTCCTATCTTTTCTTGTTTCTTCTAGTCCAACCCCTTGCTCAGGCTGGAAACGCTATACCATTTCAGACATATGGTTGTCCAATCTCTTCTTAAAAACCTCCAGTGATGGAGCACCCACAACTTCTGGAGTCAAGTCATTCCACTGCTTAATTGTCCTCACTTTTAGGAAGTTTCTCCTTAGTTTTAGATTGCTTCTCTCCTTGATTAGTTTCCATCCATTGTTTCTTGTTCTGCTTTCAGGTGTTGGAGGATAGGTTGAACCCCCTCTTCTTTGTGGCAGCCCCTCAGATATTGGAACGCTGCTATCATGTCACCCCTGGTCCTTCTTTTCATTAAACTAGAGATACTCAATCCCTGCAACCATTCTTCATATGTTTTACCCTCCAATCCCCTAATCATATTGGTTGCTCTTCTCTGCACTCTTTCTAGAGTTTCAATATCTTTTTTGTATCATGGTGATCAAAACTGGATGCAGTATTCCAAGTATGGTCTTACCAAGTCATTATAAACTGGTGCTAATACTTCACATAATCTTGATTCTGTCCCTCTGTTAATGCAGCCTATATAACTCTATTGGCTTTTTTGGCAGCTGCAGCACACTGCCATAAGGGAATGCTTCCCACCTACCATCTTGTTTTAAGGGAAAATAATGTTAAGTAGACAAGCTTGAGTTTAAGTCACATGTTCCATAGGTGAAGCAATTGATCCATAGGTGCAGTATAATGCAATTCACTCCGCAATCTACAAGAATTTATAGACAGAAAGCAATAATCCTTATCAACAATTTGAAATTCATTGCATATTTACCTGCAAGACACAGGATATTCCTCATTTTTGCTCCCTGCATGAACCCAGTGAGCAAATTGGAAAAATAAAAGGAAACATGGATGATTTAATATACAATGTATGTATTTGGGACAGAGGCTAAAAATTTCGAGGATTTCAAATTCCCCAAAGGAATGAATAGAACAGTTGTATAACTTTTTACCTAATTCAGTCGTGGTCCTGGTGAGACCTTTTGCCCTTGGGTGTTGAGGGCAGCGTTTTTGTCAAAATAAACAAGAGTTTCATGCAAGTTCTCCCAGCGTGGCATTCAATTTCAACATCTGAGTCAGTAAACATTTAGTCGGCCTCGTTATTAACAAAATCAAAATACTTTAGTTGGTGTGCTAAATGCTTATCATGGCTAAATAGCCTAAGGATGAAAAATGCAAACTCAAAGGAAATTTATATGTTCTCTCTCTCTCTGTCTCTCTCTTTTTTTTTTTTAAGGAAGCCAGCCAAATTCAATCATTTCAAGTCCAACTCATTTCATTGGACAAGGAAGAATGGATTTCAATTATTATAGTGCTTAATATCAATATAGATGACTGAGCATTTGTTTAAACAATTTAGAGCGATGAAGATGCACCTATTCTTGTAGGAATCTTGGCATCCTGATTCTACAAAAACTTTATGCACACTAAGAGGGCTGCTGGGTAGATCTCTTTCTCGCTGCTGGTCCTGGTCTACTCTGCTGTTGCAAGCAGCAAATTGCCCAGTCCCCTACCCACAACAGCAGAGTAGACCAGGACCAGCAGTGAGAAAGAGACCTACCAAGCAGCCAATGAGAGAGAAATCCAACTGAATCACACTGGTCACCGCACCTCAAGAAGGATATAATGGAACTGGAAAAGGTGCAAAAAAGGGCAACAAGAATGATCAAGGAAATGGAGCGCCTCCCTTATGAAACCAGATTGCAACGCCTCGGTCTCTTCAGCCTTGAAAGCCGGCGTTTAAGGGGTGACTTGATCGAAGTGTATAAAATCATGCATGGGATAGAAAAGGTGGATAGAGAAAAATTATTTTCTCTATCACACAATACCAGGACAAGGGGGCACTCCCTAAAGCTCATAGCTAAGAAAGTGAGGACAAATAAAGGGAAATATTTCTTCACCCAGAGGGTCGTTGATTTATGGAATTCACTTCCAGAAGGGGTCGTGACAGCTGTCAGCCTTGACAGCTTCAAGGCAGGGTCAGACAGATTCATGGATGCCAAGTGTATCGGTGGTTATTAAAACGGATGTCCATGTGCCGCCTCTATGTTGATTGAGGCAGGCAGGATTCCCTTGAGTACCATTTGTTGGGGGTCAAGGGAAAGGGAGGGTTTTGCCTTCTCTTTCTGCTCAAGATCCCCATGTACAATTGGTGGGCCACTGTGTGACACAGAATGCTGGACTTGATGGGCTTTGGCCTGATTCAGCATGGCTCTTCTTATGTTCTTATGTTCTTATGTTCTTAAGCCTTTTGCCCAAGTCATATCCCCCACACAGGAGGATGCCGGGACTCAGGCTGGACCCGCCCCCAATCTATGTTCTTTCGACAGCGACGGATGGAGAGAATGACCCGATGGTGAGTCAACACATCCCACCTTTCTCACTACCTGCCAAACTCATAATCCCTAAGTCGGGGGGCACAGGTAGATTTAAAAGTGCTAGTCGATTCTGGATGCTCCCGGTGCATCATTAGCTTGCCATTTGCCATGAAAGTGGACATATGAGCAAAACTGCTCTCCAAACCTGTAATAATAATATCTTGCAGATATGGAAGCAGGGTGACTGGGCATTATCCTTCTCCATGTGTTTGGTCTACAAAGAAAAGGATAACCTGACTGATCCACAAGCACTCTCCTGATTTTATTCATTTCTTTATTTGATTTTTATCCCACCTTTATTACTTTATAAGTAACTTAAGGTGGCAAATATACATAATACTCCTTTCTCCTCCTATTTTCTCCACAACAACCTTGTGAGGCGGGTTACGCTGAGAGTGTGTGACTGGCCCAAAGTCACCCATCAGCTTTCATGCCTAAGGCGGGACTAGAACTCAGTCTCCTGGGGATTGGTTCAAAGCCACCCAGCTGGCTTTCATGCCTAAGGTGGGACTAGAACTCACAGACTCTTGCTGGTTGGTCCGAAGTAACCCAGCCAGCTTTTGTGCCAAAGGCGGGACTAGAACTCACAGTCTCCTGGTGATTGGCCCAAAGCCACCCAGCTGGATTTCATGCCTAAAGTGGGATTAGAACTCACTACCTCCTGGTTTCTGGGCCTGCACCTTCACCAGTATACCAAACTGGCTACTATGGCCATTTATTATTATGAGTCTTATGACTATTTATTATTATTTATTATGGCTATTAAAAACGAATGAAAATGGAAGCGAAATCCTTGCAAAGATCAAGGCCAGATTTTATTTTTTTAAGAAACTCCCATTTGGCATTATATTGGTATATGCAGTGCTTTTTTTGTTAAAAAAAAAAAAAGTGCCGGAACTCACACACGTCATGCAACCCGCCTTGCCTACTCTACAAGGTTCCATCCAAAAAAGGTGCCGGAACTCCATTCTGGGCGTTCTATGACAAAAAAAGCCCTGGGTGTATGATTAGTGCAGACATTTCCATAAATAATTGTTTTGTTTCTTTCAGTACCTACTTTGATCCAGTACCTACTTTGATCACCCTGATAGCAATTTTATAAGAAAACTCCAAGAACTGCCCACTGAAAAATATTTATGTCCAAAGACTACACAATCTAGTCTTTGATCCTGTAAACATTTTTCTAGTACGGAAAGTCAAACCTTCCCTGATTAGTCTGTTGTTTATTGTTTGTTTGTCTGAATTGGTAGTTGGTATTTAACATTAGACACTTGTTGGTCTAGTGTTAATCTTGATGATAATCTCTGTTCCTCTGGATATTGATTGCTTGTTGTTGTTAGTTGCGAAGTTGTGTCCGACCCGTCGTGACCCCATGGACAACGTTCCTCCAGGCCTTCCTGTCCTCTACCATCTTCTGGAGTCCATTGAAGCTCATGCCTACTGCTTCAGTGACTCCATCCAGCCACCTCATTCTCCGTCGTCCCCTTCTTCTATTGCCCTCAATCTTTCCCAGCATTAGGCTCTTCTCCAAGGAGTCCTTCCTTCTCATTAGGTGGCCAAAGTACTTGAGTTTCAACTTCAGGATCTGGCCTTCTAAAGAGCCAGTCAGGGTTTATCTCCTCTAGGACTGACCAGTTTGATCACCTTGCAGTCCAGGGGACTCACAGGGGTCTTCTCCAGCACCATAGTTCAAAGGCCTCAATTCTTTGGCGCTCATCCTTTCTTATGGTAATTGTTACTCTTTATAAATCAAGACAAAGCAGATGTTAATTATTGGAACAAGCTACTACTAGTTGATGATTTTTGATGTTGTTTGGTTAATCCATAGTAGAAAATAACTGCAGTTCCTGTTTTTAATTTGAAAAGCAACCATCTAGCCAACCCACAGGAGTACGTTTCTGCCTGTTAATACATTGTAATATTCTAGCATTATATCTGAAACTGAAAGGGAAGAATAGTGAGATTGCAAAGCCCCACCCAAGCAGTTTTATCTAAACTTCTGGATATTAGATGCTACAGATGCAAACTAGAGTCTCATCGTTCTCAGCCAAAGTAAGGGTCTCCTCCATGGTGATAAAGTACTCAGTGTGATTTGGAGAAATTAAATACTTTGAGCCTTCACTCTTCCTAATGATTTCTAAATGAAATCTCCATGATAGATGACTCTGGATGATAATGTCAGACCTGGAGTTTATACTTGTGAAAAATGGCATATTTAAATGCTACTATAAATAAGGAGGGAAGGGAAAGTCTACACAATTCTTCCCTCTTGCCTAAGAGCAGAGAGTCATAATTTAGGGCTGGCAATATTAGGTCGTGTTGGCCTCCAAGGTTTAATGGGTTTTCTTTCTAACAAAAATATGGATTGAAATTGAAATCGGTGCAGAAGCTGAATATGCTAAGCAGTTTCCATCCCTTACTTGTCAATGTCAGGTTCCATATGAATTATCTCCTCTAGGAAGGCTAGCCCATGCTTCCAGGACGAAGATGAATAGCAAAAATAATTTGCACCTATTCACTCCTATGCTAAGGACTGAGCTTCTTCCAGAATGGCGTCTCTCATGATGGACACAGCAAAGCAGGAAGTTGCGTAGAAAGCAATCTCAGGAGTCAACTAGGGGGTGATAGGCTTCCACCAATGGTTTGGTGTGTGTTACAGTATCACCCACCTGAAATTTTAGAGGTTCTTCTGGAGTTGTCCTTCTGGAAAGACATTATAATTTCCAGTACCAATTTCATAACTACAGGTAGTCCTCAAGTTCATAACTACAGGTAGTCCTCTACTTATGACCACAATTGAACCAAACATTTCTGCTGCTAAGCAAGATAATTCTTAAGTGAGTTTTGCCCCATTTTATGGCCGTTTGTTCTGTCCCAGCCTACATGAGTCCTTGTTAACTCATGAGGAGAAACCCCTCTTCCAACAAGTAGGCTGGAACCATAGGAAAAACAAACCCCTATTATTACTATTTACAGACCTGCAAAGTGTCCAAAGGCAAAGGCCAAACGAACATGATTAAATGAAAACTGAGTCTTTCTCAAACGGAAAATTGTCCAAAGGCATAGGCCAACAAAACATGATTCAATGAAACTTGATTCCTTCACAAATGGTTGCCTTCAGCAACCAGTACCTCCCACACCTTCCCTTTTTATTTATGCAGCCCCAAAGGCGTGACTTCCTAATGCCTTCTCCTCTGCCTTTGGAGCCGTCCCATTGCCTTCCTCTGTCCTACTCTCATCGCCTGTCGGTGTTTGCAAGCATCTATGATGTCTTCCAGCTGTGAGTCCTCAGAGTCTGACTCAGCTTCCCAGCACAGCTGTATCTCAGTCTGAGCACGAGTGGAGGGGCCATACTCCTTGTCAGATTGTAAGTCTTGGAGCTCCTCAAAACCTTCTTCTGACTCTGATGGCACTCCAGGCCCCTCTTCCTCCTCCTCTGATTCCCCAGACTCAGCTGCTGGGTCCACTGGCTGGCGAGGAATCACAAAACCTTTCCTGCCACAGTTGTTAAGTGAATCACTGCAGTTGTTAAGTGAATAATACATTTCTTAAGTTGAATCTGGTTTCCTCATTGACTTTGCTTGTCAGAAGGTGACCAAAGAGGATCACATCACCCCGGGACATTGCAACCATCATAAATATGAACCAGTTGCCGAGCATCCAAATTTTGACCACGTGTCCATGGGGATGCTGCAATGGTCATAAGTATGAAAATGGTCATAAGTCACTTTTTCCAGTGCCATTGTAATTTCAAAGCATCACTAAATGAATGGTTGTAAGTTGAGGACTGCCTGTACATCTTCTTAAAATGAAGATGCTTCTCAAGGATCAGGTGAGCAGCTGATTTTATCATGGAAGATCAAATTAGCAATATAAGGCAATGGAAGCTACCAAAATTATGAAGAATTCACTACTTGTTTTCTAGTCATGAATCCAGGAGAATTTCCAATCCAGGGTTTGCTTTTTAAAGGGCAATGCATGCCTTTAAGGGACAGCTCTCATCACCAGTGCAAGTGATGGTGATGTTACCAAGCTGGGTAATGAAACAGAGATGATGTCATTTAGTGGGACCATGACATGTTTACAGACAAACACCCAAGTTCAGAGAAGCACCAAGGACTCCACAGGTCATGCCTGAGCTGAAGATAGTCTCCTCTGTTGGTTACTCTGAACATCTGAAGGGTTACCTAGTGGTGGGATTCAGCCAGTTCATACCAGTTCAGCAGAACCGGTAGCTAATTTTTTGTTGCCCAGGCCCAGATGGACTTCCCGAAGCAACATCTACACAGAGAACCGGTTGTTCACATATTTGAATCCCACCACTGGGGTTACCCCACAGAAGATGGAGGGGACTTATTTTCTACTGCCCCAGAAAGCAGGTTCAGAAATCATGGGCTAGGCTGAATTCAGGCTAGGCTTTCTGAATGCATGAGCTATCAAAAAAATGGACAGGCTGCTATGTAAGCACTGAGTTAGATTCCTCTGAAAATATCTATAGAGATTCTCAGTCATCCAAGTCATGGTTGTCCCAAAGGTGCTTTTTCAGGAGGCAACTGGACTTTCTTTTTCTCTTTGAAGACATTTCACTTCTCATCCATGAAGCTTCTTCAGAACTGTCTTCAAAGAGAAAAAGGAAGTCCAGTTGCCTTGTGGAAAAGCACCTTTGGGATTCCTCTGAAAACCTGAGGCTGGCTGATCATCTGTCAAAGAAGCTCTAGAGCAGAGATCTTCAAACTCGGCCCTTTTATGACTTGTGGACATCAACTCCCAGAATTCCTCAGCCAGGCACGCTGGCTGAGGAATACTGGCAGTTGAAGTCCACAAGTCATAAAAGGGCCAAGTTTGAAGACCCCTGCTCTAGACAGTATTTCTCAACCCCAGCAAAGTTAAGATGTACAGAATGAGGAATTCTGGGAGTTGAAGTCCACGCAACTTAAAGTTTTTGAGGTTGAGAAATACTGCTTAAAGGGATCGTACATTGACCAATGGGTTGGACAAGATGACTTTCCTGCTCCCAAATCTATGATTCTACGGTGCTATTTAGTAGTTTCTCCCATACTATCTCATAATATCTCAGTAACCTCACAACAATCTCATGCTTTTATAAGCACACTGCAAGAATTATAAGGCCAAGTAGCAGGTTTGCTGATGACGAACTGGATGAGAAATCTGGACCAGACATCTCACTTTTCATTTATGACATGAAACTTTTCATGTGGTTCTTTGCGCAATTTATCCTATTTATGAACTACATTTGATTAGGACTTTGAGTTCTTTGGTTGACAATTTCTCATGTGTGCCTGCTTCATCACAGTGATGATGTGCAAGAAAAGCTCAGAACTTCTTTGATCTTCCTGATACAGAGATTGTGACTTAAAAGAGAACTATATCTTGTTTGCTACCTTCTATTTTAACATTAAAAGTCCTGAAGGTAATTCATGAAAAGGCAAGATAATATCAGACAATCAGCTTTATATATTTTTTTAAATGTGCACTACTAACAAATACATCAAGCCAGATGGCAGCACCTTGGCTGATGTCACAAAGAGAAATGACTTGGTTAGTTCTTAATGGGAGACCATCAAGAGATTTTACCGCAGATTGAGAAATAGAAAAATAACCTTGATTTTAAAAAAAATAGTAAGTTTCATTATAAGATAAAAATATAGAAGAAACAAATGTTAGAAAATTAAAAAAAGGAAAGAGAACAATGCAAAGGGAAAAGAAAAAAGGAATTTCACAACACATGGACAGTTCACCATAGCTTCAAGTGGGAAACAGAGAGCATCTTAGACCAAGCTAAGTCCAAAAACAGAGAATTCCTGGAAACCTGGCACTGAGACAAATCAGCCATCAACAGACACATGGAGATAAACAACATCTACATACCATTTAAAAGAGATAATCAAAAAGCCAAAAAGGAAACAGAAAGAGCAAAAGACCTCCTCACCAGCATTGAATACCCAGAGGAATAGAGATTATCACCAAGGTTAACACTAGACCAGCAATGCCCCAATCAAGGAACCACCAACTCAGACAAACAAGCTAACATTAAACAGTAGCCTGATCAAGGAGTCATAATGAGCACACTCACCAACCCTGATACCGTAGGCAAACTGCCTGTATATAAACAGAGAGCAAACCCCACTCCCTTATAGCACTGGTGCTGTTACCTAGTTGGGTAATGAAACATCTGCACGAAAACAGCCAAATTCTGAGGACACCAAGCACTCCATTAAAAAAAAGAAATGGTTTTTAACTTCCTTCGGTGCGGTGGATTACAAAAACCTTTTGCCTTACATTTCACATTTCAGCTCATTTCAACAATTAGGAAATCATCATCAAAACCTAAAATCAAAGTTTCACTTTTTTTTTTTCAGTTTAAACAAAAAGTCCAGGAAAGGTTTCCAAACAGAAACAAAACTAGAGACATTCTTTTTTGAAAGTGGAAAAATGATCTTGAAAGAAACAATGGTGAGCCACGTTCATCTTGTTGATGAGCAAAAAAATACTCATATGTGTTCATGAAGTTCTCTGCAGTCAAGTCTGATTCAAAGGAGACTTTACCAACAATAATAAAGATGGGTTTTTTTTTTTAAAAAAAGGAAGCTAATCACATATCCAGAGATAATATGGCACTGAATGGTTGAAAGTGGGGAATTAGATAAGAGGGCTTGTTGGAAAAACTCAGAAGCACACGTACAGAACCTGCAGAATAGCAGAGTTGGAAGGGACCTTGGAGGCCTTCTCGTCCAGCCCCCTGCCCAGCAGGAGACCCTATACTATTCTGGACAAATGGCTACCCAGTCTCTTCTTTAAAACCTCTAGTGATGGAGCAGCCATAACTTCTGGAGATAAGCCTTTCCACTGATTAATTGTTCTCAATGTCAGGAGATTTCTCCTTAGTTCTAAGTTGGCTCTTTCCTTGATTAGTTTCCATCTGTTACTTCTTGCCTTACCCTCAGGTGTTTTAGAGAATAGGTCAATCCCCCTTCTCTGTGACAGCCCCTCAGATATTGGAAGACTATTATCATGTCACCCATAGTCCTTCTCTTTGTTAGACTAGACATACATAATTCCTGAAACTGTTCATCATATGCTTTAGCCTCCAGCCCTCTAATTATCTTTGTTGCTCTTCTTTGCACTCTTTTCTAGAGTCTCAGCATCTTTCCATTCATGTCCTCTGAAGCTTTTGGCTTGTTTCCACAAAAGGACAATAGATACCCTATGGCAATGAGAGAACAAGGGAGAAGAGGGAAGAGAAAAGAACTGATATTCGCTGAGAGATCGAGAGGGTGAGGGAAAAGTTATGAAAGGAAGAGCATGTGACTTACAAGGGAAACTCAAGTCTGCTGGGAGAAGTTTCAAAGGCAACGGACCATGTATTTTGCGCTGCCTGTCACCAACAAAGATGACAGCTCACAGCCTCTAAGCATCTTTGTGGTTGTCGGTATCTGGGATTTAAAGGAGTGTAATTGCAGAGGATCTGATCTGATCTGATCTGAGATTCATACTTAGCATTTTCTAATGAAGCATGAGAGAAATGGAATTTTGTAAATGTTGAAAAATCACCCTCATAGCAATTTTATAAGAAAACTCCAAGAACTGGCCACTGAAAAAATATTTATGTCCAAAGACTATACAATCCAGTCTTTGATCCTGTAATCATTTTTCTATTAAGGAAAGTCAAACCTTTCCTTGAAAAACTAGACTTGAAAAAACTTCATCCATCCACCCACTATTCTCTCTCTCTCCCTCCCTCCCTCCCTCCCTCCCTCTCTCTCTCTCCCTCCCTCCCTCCCTCTCTCTCTCTCTCTCTCTCACACACACACACACACACACACATACACCTATGTCTATCATTTCACTCTATCATCTCTATCTCTATCACATCTATCTATCTATCTATCTATCTATTATCTCTATTACTTATTATCTATCATCTATCATCTCTATATCTCTCTATCTATCCTTCTATCTATCTATTTATCTATCTATTATCTCTATTACTTATTCTCTATCATCTATCATCTCTAAATCTCTATCTATCCTTCTATCTATCTATTTATCTATCTATTATCTCTATTACTTATTATCTATCATTATCATCTCTATATCTCTATCTATCCTTCTATCTATCTATTTATCTATCTATTATCTCTATTACTTATTGTTATGTCTGGCCACTCCCAGCTCATTAAAATCCACATAAAGATGTCTTTAATAGTTTTTAATTAACACATTTCAAACGAAGTCATTTCAAAGCAAACTGCTGGCATTATTTTGGCTGGAACGGCCAACACTGAGTTATTTACATTTAGGATAAATATGCTATCCTCCCACCTTCCAATTTAAAACACTCTTTCTTATCACATTGTCCAAGACCTCATTATTTTTCGGGAGGTTTCAAAAACACCAGAAAACTCCGTTTCAACTCACTGCGAAAGTTTCCATGCCAATCTCTAATTAACGTTGCTCGTGACAAAGGCTTAATTTCTCTCTCCTCCTCTAATACAGTTTCCGATACGTCACTTCCTTTTTCTACTTAACTGAACCCTCCTCCTATTAACCCTTCGAACTCTCGGATCCAGCCATACATTCTCCTGTTCCAAGTCTGATTCTGCACCTTGAGACTCCGATGCAGACTGCATCTCAATCTCCTCCCTGTCTGCCTCGGCTGCCGGGAGGGGAAAGCACCCAGAGGGGCCTGGCTCAGCTGCCGGGAGGGGCAAACACTCAGAGGGGCCTGGCTCGGCTGCCGGGAGGGGCAAACACTCAGAGGGGCCCGGCTCCCCCTCCTCATCCTCCGACACCTCCCCAGCTGGTCCAGAGACACCCACAACACTTATTATCTATCATTATCATCTCTATATCTTTATCTATCCTTCTATCTGTCTATCTATCTATCTATCTATCTATTTATCTATTATCTATTACTTATCTATCTATCTATCTATCTATCTATCTATCTATCCTCTGCCTACCTTTCCAATCTATGAATGGCTTTTCAGATTCAATTGATTTGGATATTCACTTTAAAACTGATTACTGTAATTTGGAATCACTGGAAACGCTTTCCATACACTTATTTTAATCTGGAGTGGAATCAGATATCAGGTATTTATGCCAATAGAGTGCAAGAGCAGACCGTTCCTCTCCCACTGAATATTACGTTTTGATTTTGACATTTTTGACTGGCATTTGGGCAAGGGTGGAGGGACACTGGTGCTCAGTTTGGTTATGTTGGGTAGAGGAAATTGGAACTGTTGTTGACAAAGAAAAGGCAGCATTGGGAGTCCTGAAGTTGAAACAGAGAACCCACATACCACATATATAGCCTCACAATGTTTTACTCTTCTTCTGCACCCAGCCACAACACATCCATGGGTATAGAGACTTCTGCCCAGCAGTGTTATATTTGTGAAACAGCAGCAAACACACTTAGAGATTAGAGATGGAAGACTCATTAGCAAATCAGAGATGCTGACTTGGCAGAGAATATTCTTGTTAAAGGCTTGATAGATATCTGAGGAACTCCTTGTAGTAGATACCAGCTGTAACAGAGAGCAGAAAAAGACCAAGAGAGAAATTCTAACACTAAAAAGCACGATTCAAGATTAAAGCTCAGAACAAATGCACAAGTCTAAGATCATATCAACCTGATGCACACCTCCAGGGCCTAAATTGTATTTCCTTCCCCTTCCCCCCATTTTTTTTCCCTTCGTTGTTTAATGAAGTCAGGCTAAACAAAGATAGAATGGGGATTTTTGTGCAAATGATCTCAATAATGACAACCGATAAGAATATCTCCTTGCTCAGCAGTACTGTTGGGCTGGCTAATTAGATGGTTACTCTTCTTTGGATAATAGAAAGAAAATCTAGGCAGTGCAGGCATCCATAGAAAGACAAATGTCCTGGAGTTAAGGGAAAATGTGTTTCAGTGTCAGGGGCAAAGGAGAACAGCTGTAATGTCTGCATAAAGACCCCCTTATTGCAAGAGAGGAAGCCGAGGAAGCAAACACTAAAGGGAATGTGGGATACAGAGTAAGATTCCAGCTGTGATCAATCATATCAGAGCCATTTGGGGTACTGGTTAAGGTACCACACTGGAAACCAGGAAATTGGGAGTTCTAGTCCTGCCTTAGTTACAGAACTAGGACTAGGGGACACATGATAGCAGTGTTCCAATATTTCAGGGGTTGCCACAAAGAAGAGGGAGTCAAGCTATTCTCTAAACCACCTGAGGGCAGGACAAGAAGCAACGGATGGAAACTAATCAAAGAGAGAAGCAACCTAGAACGAAGGAGAAATTTCCTTGACAGTACAGTCAGAACAATTTATCAGTGGAACAGAAGTTGTGAGTGCTTCAACACTGGAAGTTTTTAAGAAGAGACTGGACAACCATTTGTCTGAAATGGTATGGAGTTTCCTGCCTGATCAGGGGTTTGGACTAGAACAGTGATGGCGAACCTTTTAGAGACCGAATGCCCAAAAACCGCCCCGGCCCCCAGCCCACCTGCTTTCTGCCCCCACCCCGCCCGCCTGCAGGGCCACTCACTGCCTCCACGGCCCGCTGCAGCAGATCACCCAGGTGGCCTTGCAGTGCCATGGCAGCCACGCCCTCCGCCTGCACCCTGCGGCATCATCTGCACGCGATGGAGTGCAAGGGCGGAGTCTTGTCCCTGCTGCCCGGCTGCCATGTCCTTGGCTGCACTGCTCTGCGCGGGCGGAGATTCTCCTCTGGGGACGGCTGCTGGTGAGGAGGGGGCTGTGGGGGGAGGCGGGGCTGGGGCAATGGCGCAGCCCACAAAGAGGGCTCCGAGTGCCGCCTCTGGCACGCCTGCCATAGGTTCGCCACCACTGGACTAGAAGACCTCCAAGGTCCCTTCCAACTTTATTCTTATTCTTATTGTTATTGTTATTATTGTTCCATGGAGAGAGGTTTTTCCATGGACCAGAGCGAGCGTGGTTTTGTGTGCTGCCTGCATCCCGTGGATAGGGCTTTGCTTGTTTGTGTGGACCGGTTGCTAGCATGCCACAGACTGGGGGTTGGAGACCCCTGCCCTACACCATTTCAGACAAGTGGCTGTCCAGTCTCTTCTTAAAAACCTCCAGTGATGGAGCATCCACAACATATGAAAGCAAGCTGTTCCACTGGCTAGTTGTCCTCACTGTTAGGAAGTTTCTCCTTAACTCCAGGTTGCTTCTCTCCTTGATTAGTTTCCATACACTGTTTCTTGTCTTGCCCTCTGCTGCTTTGGAAAATAAATTGACCCCCTCCTCCTTGTGACAGCCTCTCAAATACTGGAATATTGCTATCATATCCCAATACTCTTTTAGAGGGAGATCAAACCTGGAAATAAGGAGGAATTTGCTGACAGTGAGACTAATTAATCAATGGAACAGCTTGCCTTCTGGAGTTGTGGCCGTCCGGTTACTGGAAGTTTTCCAGAAAGGATTGGACAACCATTTGTCTGGGATGTTATAAGGCAGTGTTTCTCAACCTTGACAATTTTAAGGCATGTGGACTTCAACTCCCAGAATTCCACAGCCAGCAATGCTGGCTGTGGAATTCTGGGAGTTGAAGTCCACATGCCTTAAAATTGTCAAGGTTGAGAAACACTGTATAAGGTAAGAACTCAAGTGGGTTGGACTAGAAGACCTCCAAATATATCTCCCAGCCCTATGATTTTTTTGTAGCAGCCTGCTGGAATTATTATTATTATTATTTATTATTTATTATTTATTATTATTATTTATTAAAATTATATGCTGTCCTTCTCCCAAGACTCAGGGCGGCTCACAACAAGAATACAAGTATAAAAATAACATAAAATCAATTAAAATTACTAATTTACAGTATAAAAACTAGGTAATTTATTTCACTCATACAACACACAGTCACAATCAAAGGCCCAGGGGCAGAGTGCAGCTCACACGCCCCAAACCTGTCTGCATAAATGTGTTTTGAAGAGTTTTCGGAAAGCTAGGAGGGAGGAAGCAGTACGAACCTCTGAGGGAAGCTGGTTCCAGAGGGCTGGGGCAGCAACAGAGAAGGCCCTAACCCTAGGCCCCGCCAGATGACATTGTCTAACAGACGGGACCCATAGGAGGCCAACCCTATGTGCCCTAACCGGTCGCTGGGATTCATGAGGCAGAAGACGGTCCCGCAAGTATCCTGGCCCATTGCCATAAAGGGCTTTATAGGTCATAACCAACACTTTGAATTGTGTTCAGAGACCAATTGGTAGCCAGTGCAGCTCACGGAGGGCTGGAGTGATATGAGCATGTCTTGGGAGACCCAAGACGGCTCGCTCGGCCGCATTCTGGACTACTTGCAGTCTCCGGACATTCTTCAAAGGTTGCCCCATGTAGAGAGCATTACAGTAGTCGAATCTCGAGGTGACAAGGGCATTGGTGACTGTGAGGAGTGACTCCCGGTCCAAATAGGGCCGCAACTGACGCACCAGGTGAACCTGGGCGAATGCCCCCCTCGCCACAGCCGAAAGATGGTGTTCTAAACTTAGCTGTGGATCGAGGAGGAATTATGGGCGTTCTGTTAGTGAAGATCTCCAACAAAGACTGAACAGCCATTTGTCTAAGGATTCCTGCCTGGTGTACTGGGATTAGAATCCCCCGTCCCCCCCCCCGAGGTCCTTCCAACCTGGTGAGCTTGTGATCCTCTAGGACGATCAGATGAATAGAAAAAGTGATGCAATCTTTGCATGTTAAGGAATAAGTAATCAGCCTCCTGAACAGTAATCACTTGGAAATGTCTTGTGAGGAACTTTGCCAACTCATATGCAGAGAAGTCTCAAAGAATTTTGCCTGGGAGAATATCTTGGCAGGGGTGGGAAGGAAACCTCTGAGAGGAGATGCTACAATTACTATTCCTCTGCAGAGCTGTGATGCTGCCAGAAAAGAGAAAGGGGCCTGGACAAGCCAATATAACCTTTGGGGAGGCCTACACTCCCCCACCCATATTTCTTTCTTCACGTTCTCTTTTTTTTTTTTTTTTTTTTTTTTTTGCTAATGAACTTTCTCTTTCATCCCCTTACAGTAGATTCACCATCTCTCTGAAAAAGAAAGAAATACGAATACAGAGAATATGGAAGGATCCTTTCAAACAAGTAGGACTTGACCTTTCTCCGAGGAGGGCCCTGTTCTTGAAGCATCACTGCCAGAACTCCTAATTTCTGGACTTTGTTGTCCCAAATGTGCATCAGTGATAAACAATTTGGATAGAAAGAAGCTGAGAAATCTTTCATTCAGATCTCATTAAGCTTCCCATTCCTCCTCCCCAAGGCTGTGCCCTCCAGAAGCCTTCTCTTAACAAGTGATTAAAAAAATAAACTAGAACCACCTTTTCTTTCTTCCGTTCAAGAAAAAAAAATTCTTTGATAAATTCCTTGAATTTTCTTGGTGACGTTTTTCAGAAGTAGTCTGCCATTGTCTTCTTCTGAGATTGGGAGAAACTGACTGGCCTAAGGTCAACCAGTTGGCATTGTGCCTAAGGTGGGACTAGAACTCACAGTCTCCTGGGGACTGGCCCAAAGTCACCCAGCAGCTTTCATGCCTAAAGTGAGATTAGAACTCACAGTCTCCTGGTGATTGGCCCAAAGTCACCCAGCAACTTTCATGCCTAAGGCTGGACTAGAACTCACAGTCTCCTGGGGGTTGGCCCAAAGTCACCCAGCAACTTTCATGCCTAATGCTGGACTAGAACTCACAGTCTCCTGGGGATTGGCCCAAAGTCACCCAGCAACTTTCATGCCTAAGGCTGGACTAGAACTCACAGTCTCCTGGGGATTGGCCCAAAGTCACCCAGCAACTTTCATGCCTAAGGCTGGACTAGAACTCACAGTCTCCTGGGGGTTGGCCCAAAGTCACCCAGCAACTTTCATGCCTAATGCTGGACTAGAACTCACAGTCTCCTGGGGATTGGCCCAAAGTCACCCAGCAACTTTCATGCCTAAGGCTGGACTAGAACTCACAGTCTCCTGGGGATTGGCCCAAAGTCACCCAGCCAGCTTTCATGCTTAAAGTGGGATTAGAACTCAGTTTCTGGATTGATGCTTTAACAACTGCATCAAACTAACTCTCAAGAAACTTTTTATTGGTAGTGTGGAGATAATTACATCAATCTGTAGGTACCTGAACTGCAACACAGGTTGTCTTTCAGCTAAAATTCAAAATATGCTGAAACTTTGCTCGCATCCATCTGGCCAATCAGCTGTTTGGTGAGCTGGGAGATCATATTTTACATAGAAAAGAAGTTGTGCAATTGCCATCCTCCTTGTCATGATTGTGTTCCCCAGTGCAAACAGCCCAGGTAGCAGATCTGCATTTATCATTAAAACAGTGTTTTACTGGGCATAAATATAGATCATTAAGTACACAAACATAAATATAGATCATTACAATGCACAAAGAACATTAATATCCAAGTGCTAATAGATATATGTCTTATATATATATATTTACTGTCTACTCTGCAGAATCAAAATGTTCCAGCAATTGACTTCCATGTCGGTCTGATTTTTTAAAATAAAATATCCCAGGAATAAATTTGCTGATCCACTTGATAGTCTGTAGAACAGAGGAGCAGGGTTTTTACTTCTGCAAATATAAAGAACAGAACAGAATAACAGTACCAGGGACTTTGGAGGTCTTCTAGTCCAACCCCCTGCTCAGGCAGGAAACCCTATACCATTTCGGACAAATGGCTGTCCAGTCTCTTCTTAAAGACTTCCAGTGTTGGAGCATTCATGAGTTCTGGAGGCAGGTTGTTCCACTGATTAATTGTTCTAACTGTCAGGAAATGTCTCCTTAGTTCTAGGTTGCTTCTCTCCTTGATTAGTTTCCATCCGTTGCTTCTTGTCCTGCCTTCAGGAGCCTTTGAAAATAGCTTGACTCCCTCTTCTTTGTGGCATCCCCTCATATATTGGAACACTGCTGTCATGTCCCCCCTTGTCCTTCATTTCATTTTTTCACTTTATAAGCTTTATAAATCTTTTCATTTTCCTTTCAGAGAATATGAGGTTCTTCATGCAGGCAGTCCTTGCCTTACAACCACAATCGGGACCAGAATTTCCATTGCTAAGAAAGATGGTTGTTAACTGAGTCACACCCACTTTTGCCAGTCATTAAGTGAAACATGCAAACGTTAAGCGAATCCAGCTTGCCCCCTTGACTTTTCTTGTCAAAGGTTGTCTGGGAAGGTCTCAAATGTTGATCATTTGGCCAAAGGAAGCTGCAACTCTTGTAAATATATATCGGTTGCCAGGTGCCTGAATATTGCAAGGCTGAGGATGCTGCAATGGTCGTTAACCACAGGGACAAGTCATAAATCACTTTTTTCAATGCCATTGCAACTTCAAATGGTTGCTAAATGAATGGTTGTAAGTTGAGGACTACCTATAAAAGGGAGCTGCTTCTTTGTAGCACTTCACGGAATCAATGTGCAAAAAAACGCAATATTGTATTGTTAGAGGGGCATTCTGGGAAGTGCTGCAACAGAAATGGGGGGGGTGTCTAAAATGAAAAGAATGGAGCACTTTTGCTGTAAAAAAGAAGGGGGGAAATCACAAGGACCCCCACCACACGTGGAGTATTGCATCCAGTTTTCATCACCACAATATAAAAAAGATGTTGCAGAGTGCAAAGAAGAGCAACAAAGATGATTAGGGGACTGGAGGCTAACACATACACATACGAAGAACGTTGCAAGAATTGGGTTTGTCTAGTCTAGTGAAAAGAAGGATGAGGGCTGACATGACAAGCAGTGTTCCAGTATTTGAGGGGCCGTCACAAAGATGAGGGGGTCAACTTGTTTTGCAAATCATCACAGGGCAGGAGAAGAAATAATGGATGGAAACTAATTAAGGAGAGAAGCAACCTAGAACCGAGGAAAAAAATTTCTGCCAGTGAGAACAGCTTCCCTTTGGAAGTTGTGAGTTCTCCAACACTGGACGTTTTAAGGAAGAAATTGGAGAGTGATTGGTCTGAAATGGTATAGAGCAGTGATGGCCCAAAACCTGCTCTGCCCCCTGGCCCACCCCCACCTCCCGCTCCGCTCTGCCCCCACTCTGCCCTGCTCCGCCTGCCCACAGGGCCACCCACCACCTCCATGGCCCGCCCAGGGGCCTAGCAGTGCCATGGCAGCCACACCCTCCACCCATGCCCTGCAGCATCAACTGCGAGTGATGGGACATGAGGGCAGAGTCTTGTTCCTACTGCCCAGCTGCCGTGTGCTTGGCTGCGGTGCTCCACGCAGGCCACTTCTGGGAGCGACTGTCCTCTGGGATGGCTGCTGGTGATGAGGGGGCCGCAGGGGGAGGCAGGGCTGGGGCGACGGCACGCGTGCCCACAGAGAGAGCTCCGAGTGCCGCCTTTGGCACGCGTGCTATAAGTTCGCCACCACTGGTATAGAGTTTCCTGTTTGAGCAGAGGGTTGCACTAGAAGACCTCCAAGATCCCTATCCAACTCTGTTATTCTGTTAAAAATGAGCCTGATCTCTCCCCCCCCCACCTTGAAAATGATAACCATTAAACTGATATCATTCTTGCCAAGGTTCGTTATGCCATAGATCCATTGGGAATGAAAAAAAAATAATAATCTAAATTTAGCCCCAGCAAGATCCATGGAAAAACACCTGACTTCAGTACTAAACGGGATTGGGTTGGGAAATCAAGTGTAAGAGATCTCTCATGCCCCTGACAGAGGGGCTTACATCTCCTAACATACTTTTCAAGGACATTCTATTATTTCAATTATCTAAAAATACTACGGAAAAGCTAAGCCCTGGTTCACAAATAGCCCTTTAGCGTCAGCAATACATTGTGCCTGAACGGAAGCTGTCAGCTGAACATCTGCTTACTCACCACTGATTCAGATTATGACAGCAGTGCCATTCAGAAAAAGTGCAAACATTCTTCAGCATTATCATCATTAAAGAGAAACCGCCGATGTTTCATCCTCACAAAATATTTGCCCTGTGCTTTCTTCTTTCCCCTTTATTACCTGAGTTTGCATAATCAGGTGCTATAAAATCTCAACACCTTTTACAACCGCATGCCTCCTGAACCAAATACTTATTTTTTTTTTAAAAAAATGGCAGTATTACTGCTTTTAAAAAAAGTTATTACTATGAATCATACGCTCTGGAAATCACTGGGCATAGTGTAAAGTACAGAAATAGACTTCATTCATTCATTCATTCATTCAAAATAAATAAAATTCATTCATTCATGTGATTTAGATGGCCATTTGCAAATACAGTTCCAGGCAGCTTGCATATGGTTTCAAACAAAAAGAGAAAATAATAACCAAACACACAAATTGCCTCAATACAGGTAATCCTCAACTTATGACTATAATTGGGACCAGAATTTCTGTTGGTAAGCAAGGAAGATGTTAAGTGAACCACACCTGATTTTAAAACCTTATTTGCCATGATTGAAAGCCAATCACTACAATTGTTACAGCACCAGGGGCTGGGGAACATTGCATGGGTCAAGACATCCACTTGGCTATTACAATTGTCAAATTGAAGCCCTGCCCCTTTTTACATGTATGTCATATAGAATCAAGGTCACATGAATATTAGTACCACTTTATAATGTGTTGATAAGACCACACTTGGAATATTGCATCCAGTTTTGATTGCCATGACAGAAAAAAGATATTGAGACTCTAGAAAGAGTGCAGAGAAGAACAATGAAGATAATTAGGGGATTGGAGGATAAATCATATGAAGAATGGATGCAGGAATTGGGTATGTTTAGTTTAAAGACGTACAGTCTAAAGACGGACTAGGGGTGACATAATATCAGTCTTCCAATATCTGAGGGGCTGCCACAAAGGAACCAGAAGGCAGGACAAGAAGCAACGGATGGAAACTAATCAAGGAGAGAACCAACCTAGAACTAAGGAGAAATTTCCTGACAGTGAGAACAATTAATCAGTGGAATAACTTGCCTCCAGAAGTTGTGGGTGTTCCAACACTGCAGGTTTTCAAGAAGAGATTGGACAACCATTTGCTTGAATAAGGGGTGGACTGCTTGAACAGGGGGTGGACTAGAAGACCTCCAAGGTCCCTTCCAACTGTGTTATTCTATACTGATATGTTTAAAAGAGCTTCAGTCATGCAGTTAGAACCATCATCTGGACTTTTTCGATCCCACCTCCCACCTGATCGATACAAGGATTAAGATATTTGGGTTGATTTAAAAGTTCATAATGACTTATATTTATTTCTGGAAATGCCTTTCCTTGCTATGAACTTGTCCAATTGCTTCTATCTATAAGAAAGATCCTTTGGAAGATCCCCCAGTGCCAGGCATTTGCTTCCCTAGACCTTCTCAAGGTCTGGAATGATCTTCTGAGGGTGATTTGTTTGGCATCCACTCTCATTAGAGAAGCTGGTAAAAATGCATCTCTCCTGCCATTTTTTCCCCCTCCAAGACTCAACCTCCATTCTGATTTTAATTATGGTGTTTTAATTTGCATTGTTTATTCCTTCTTTTACCATAAGGCCCTTTGACTGTTGACGGAACGTTCATATAATTCAGCAACAAACACATAGATAAAATGTATTGAAGGAGATGTTGGCGAGACAACTATAAAAATCAACATGATTTGGAATTTCAACACCGAGAGATGCCTTGTGTTAGGAAGCCCAGCTGCAAATAGAAGACATGTGAAGAAGAAAGCCTAATTCTCTGGCTAGGGGTTTTGAATTACTACTGTACAGGTAGTTCTCGGCTTACGGCCACAACTGAGCCCAACATTTCTGTTGCTAAGTGAGACAGTTGTTAAGCGAGTTTTGTCCCATTTGGTGACCTTTCTTGCTACAGCTGTTAAGTGGATCATTGCTGTTGTTAAGTTGGTAACGCAGTTGTTAAATGAATTCCTCATTGACTTTGCATGTCAGAAGGTCACAAAAGGGATCACATGATTCTGGGAAACTGTAACCGCCATAAATATGAAACCAGTTGCCAAAAGCCCAAATTTCGATCATGGGACCATGGGAATGCTGCAATGGTTGTATTTGTGAAAAACCATCATAAGTCAGTTTTGTCAGTGCCGTTGTAACTTCAGTGAAGGACTAATTGTAATCATAACATCCTCTCTCCCTCTCCCTCTCTCTGTCTATCTGTGTGTGTGTGTGTGTGTCCCTCTCCCTCCCTCCTCTCTCTCTCCCTCTCCCTGTCTCTGTCTCTCTGTCTCTGTCTCTCTCCCTCTCCCTCCCTCTCTCCCTCCCCCCTCTCTCTCCCTCTCTGTCTCTCTTTCCCTCTTCCTCCCTCCCTCTCCCTGTCTCTCTCTCTATCCCCCTCCCTCCCTCCCTCTCTTTCTCTCTCCCTCTCTCTGTCTCTCTTTCCCTCTTCCTCCCTCCCTCTCCCTCTCTCTCTCTCTCTCTCTCTCTCTCTCTCTCTCTCTCTCTCTGCATGTGTGTGTGTACACATGTGCACATATATGCATGTATGTGTCAAAATTTCATATGGAACTGTATCATGCAAAGAGTCTTCCCCTGGGGTTGTATATATGATACTACACAATTGTTTGCTAATCAAACAAGGAAAGTCCATCACAAAACAACAGCTTGTTTTTCTAACTCTGCATTCTTCCAAATCTACAAAGCTGCAATCGCAGTCATGATTATATCACTTAAAAAAAAAAAAAACAGCAACACCGATTATCTCTCTTTTATTTTCTCAAACAGACAGTTGGCATTCAATCCCCTTCCTATTGAGCCCCAATGGTCAAAGTCCAACTTTTAGGAAGAGATCCAGCAGTCAATTACCTGGAATTGCATATTTCCAGGTCATCTCAGTGTCTTGTGCCAACCGAGTTCTCTGTACTCTGTTATTTTAGGACACGGCACTGACATGTTGCCATTGGAGATGTATTTATTTATTTTTTAAAAAACAGAGCCAAAACAAAATCACTTCAGTGAGGACAAGAGCCTAGTTAATGCAGAAGACGTCAAGCATAAAAGTTAAAACAAAAAAATTCCATCAGCCTTGAATCACAAGTATGTGCTACACTTCACATCCATCACCAGAGTGGTTGTGTAAGCAGGAGAATCAGAGTAGAGCTGGAAGGGACCTTGGAGGTCATCTAGTCCAGCCCCCTACTCAAGCATTTCATACAAATAGCTTAAAATCAGAATAGAATAGAACAGAACAGAACAGAACAGAACAGAACAGAACAGAATAGAATAGAATAGAATCTGGAAGGGACCTTGGAGATCTTCTAGTCCAACCACTTGCTCAAGCGGGAGAACCTATACCATTTCAGACAAGTGACTGTCCAATCTCTTCTTTAAAAACTTCTAGTGATGGAGGACCCACAACTTCTGAAGGCAAGCAGTTGCACTGGTTAATTGTCCTCACTGTTAGGAAATTTCTCCTTAATTCCAGGTTGCTTCTCTCCTTGATTAATTTCCATCCATTGTTTCTTGTCCTACCTTCTGGTGCTTTGAAAAATAAAGCACCTGCGGGCAGGACAAGGAGAGCCTTGCATCAGGAGCAAAACTCACTTAAGAATTATCTTGCTTAGCAACATAAATTTTGGGCTCCATTTTGATCATATTCCTGCTTTCCTTTCCTATTACCTTCTTATGAAACATCCTCTAAGTGAAGCTGGTGTTTGCATTCAAAGAAAAACTGAGCATTATGTCTTCCAATATCTCAGAGGTTGCCACAAAGAAGAGGGGGCCAACCTATTCTCCAAAACACCTGAGGGCAGGACAAGAAGCAACGGATGGAAACTAACCAAGGAGAGAAGCAACCTAGAACTAAGGAGAAACTTCCTGACAGTTAGAACAATTAATTAGTGAAACAACTTGCATCCAGAAGTTGTGGCTGCTTCATCACTGGAGGTTTTAAAGAAGAGATTGGACAATCATTTGTCTGAAATGGTATAAGGTTTCCTCCCTGAGCAGGGGGTTGGGATAGATGACCTCCAAGGTCCCTTCCAACTCTGTCATTCTGTTATTGAACAGAACTCTGGGAGTTGAAGTTCGTAAGTCTTAAAGATGCCAAGGTTGAACACTCCAGCTTTAAAGATACTGTGAATTTTGGGTCTATTGAGAATATGGGACTGACATTAAAACAGGTTGTGCTTTAGGCAGAACATAGTTCAGTGTTTTGTTTGTTTTATGCACATACCTTTCAAGTGCCCTGCTCAATTTCCTTCCCCAGTACATATAACTCCAGTGCTCTGTGTGAAATTGTTGAATTCCAAAGACAATTTTTTTTTTGTCCTGCTGCCACTATACCTGTTTTGCAACCATGCATAATATATGTACAGGCCTGCGGGAAGAGACCAACCCTTCATAAATGAAAGCTTCAGGCCGTCTGATCCATGCACAAAGTGTACAGTCAGGTCTCAACAAGACTGCTTTATATCTCGTGCAATTTCCAATCTTGTTTAACTAGGCAAAATGTCACTTCGGGGAAGTGATAGCCACTTCCTGAATGCCAGCCAGCTCCAACCCTTATTCTTAAGTTATCAGGGACACCTTGAGTGGTTTTCTGTATCGTTTCTACCGTTGACTTTCCCCAGGTATGTTAAGCTTTCAAAGACATTTTTTTTCCCTTCTGCAAGCTCTCATGGTGCTTTTTTTTTTAAGGTACGTGAGCACATGTAGTGACAAAATAAGTGCAAATGTAAAATCAGGGCACCCAAGCAAAAAGAAGCTGTAGTATCCAGATCTGAAGACATTTGGAGAATATACAGGAGAGGAGATTCTTCTTAAGGCAAAGTCTACAGGTTGAAAACCAGCTTACTGGTTATTCATTAATTGCACCCTGGTCCTCTTTGCACACAATGCTAAGCTGGGTCAGGAGTGAATTAACATTTAATGCAGGGGTCTCATGAGGACTAAAGTTCCAGCAGGGACATAGCCCTGAAGTCCTTTTCATGTATTGATATGAAACATTAGTAAATCAAAACTGGAGACTAAAACATATAAGGAACGGTTGCTGGAGTTGGGTGTGTCTAGTTTAATGGAGAGAAGGATAAGGGGTGACATGATAGCAGTGTTCCAGTATCTCAGGGGTTGCCCCAAAGAAGAGGGAGTCAAGCTATTCTCCAAAGCACCTGAAGGCAGGACAAGAACTAACCAAAGAGAGAAGCAACCTAGAACTAAGGAGAAATTTCCTGATAGTTAGAACAATTAATCAGTGGAACAACCTGCCTCCAGAAACGGTGAATGCTCCAACACTGGAAGTTTTTAAGAAGAGACTGGACAGCCATTTGTTTGAAATGGTACACTATCTCCAGACCCCACAATTATAATGCAATAGCTATATTGTGAAGATATAGAAAAATATAGCTGTGAAGGCTTAGGTATTACATGGTATTGCATTGTTCCAGGGCAGTAATACTGATATGGTCAGGATTTTGTTCCTATAAAGCATTTTGGTGATAGCACAATTTACATTCAGCAGGATGGTGTTGCCAAATAAGATGACTACAACTGGGGTTGGCTTGGGTTTTTGGATCTCAGGGGTTGCCACAAAAAGGGAGTCAAACTATTCTTCAAAGTTCCCAAAGGCAAGACAAGAAGCAATGGATGGAAATTAACCAAAGAGAGAAGCAACCTAAAACTAAGGAGAAATTTCCTAACAGTGAGAACAATTAACCAGTGGAACAACCTGCCTCCAGAAGCTGTGAATGCTCCAACGGTGGAAGTTTTTAAGAAGAGACTGGACAGCCATTTGTCTGAAATGGTGTAGGGCTTCCTGCCTGAGCAGGGGGTTGGACTAGATGACCTCCAAGGTCGCTTCCAATTTTATTACTATTATATTATTAAAACAGAAGAAAATACAAGCTTTACCTTGATATGCCATAGACTCACTTCATGTTCCAGGACCTTTCTCTCAGCCCCTTGTCCAATCAGAAGACCTCCAGAGGCCCTGACGTTAGGCTGCTGCTTCTAAAGGCCAGTTGGTCTGGTGGTTAAGGTACCAGGCTAGAAACTGGGAGACTGTGAGTTCTAGTCACGCCTTAGCCATTTAAGACAGCTGGGTGACCTTGGGCTGGTCACTCTCTCTCAGCCCAACTCACCACACAGGGCTGTTGTTGGGGGGGGGGAGGAAGATGCATTGGATATGTTTGCAGCCTTTAGTTATTTATAGAAATAATAGCAATAACACTTAGACTTATATACCGCTTCACAGTGCTTTACAGCCCTTTCTACGTGATTTAGAGAGTCAGAATATTGCCCCCAACAATCTGGGTCCTCATTTTACCAACCTTGGAAGGTAGGACTTTGAGTCAGCCTTGAGCTGGATACTTACTTAACAAAGAGAGAGAGAGAGAGAGAGAGAGAGAGAGAGAGAGAGAGAGAGAGAGAGAGAGAGAGAGAGAGAGAGAGAGAGAGAGAGAGAGAGAGAGAGAGAGAGAGAGAGAGAAAAGAAGAAAGAAAGAAAGAAAGAAAGAAAGAAAGAAAGAAAGAAAGAAAGAAAGAAAGAAAGAAAGAAAGAAAGAAAGAAAACCTTGAGCAGGAGGTTGGCCTAGAACAGGGGTCCTCAACCTTGGCAACTTTAAGACTTGTGGACTTCAACTCCCAGAATTCCTCAGCCAGCTCCCAGTTTCTAGCCTCGTACCTTAACCACCAGACCATCTGGCATTTAGAAGCAGCAGCCTAAAGTCAGGGCCTCTGGAGGTCTTCTGATTGGACAAGGGGCTGAGAGAAAGGTCCTGGAACATGAAGCGGGTCTATGGCATATCAAGGTAAAACTTGTATTTTCTTCTGTTTTAATAATATAATAATAATAAGGTTGGAAGGGACCTTTGAGGTCATCTAGTCCAACCCCCTGCTTAGGCAGGAAACCCTACACCATTTCAGACAAATGGTTGTCCAGTCTCTTCTAAAAATCTTCCAGTGTTGGAGCATTCACCGCTTCTGGAGGCAGGTTGTTCCACTGGTTAATTGTTCTGACTGTCAGGAAGTTTCTCCTTAGTTCCAGGTTGTGGCAGCCCCTCAAATATTGGAACACTGCTATCATGTCACACCTAGTCCTTCTTTTCACTAGACTACACATGCCCAATTCCTGCAACCGTTCTTCATATGTTTTAGCCTCCAGCCCTCTAATAATTTTTGTTGCTTTTCTCTGCACTCTTTCCAGAGTCTCAATATCCTTTTTATAATACCGGTATGTTGGCCAAAACTGGATGCAATATTCTAAGTGTGGTCTTACTAAGGCTTTATGAAGCAGGAGTAGTAGTAGCACTTCATGTGATCTTGATTTTATCCCTCTGTTAATGCAGCCAAGGATTGCATTGGCTTTTTTGTTTGCTGCTGCACACTGCTGGCTCATATTTAAGGGATTTTCCACTAGAACAATGTTCGCACAAGATCTGGTATTCCTATTGGGACAGTTATATGTGATCTAAAATTGGGTGAGCTTTTGAGCTCTCCCTTGTCAGAGTCAGATCATGTTCTGATTACTATGGGATTTCCTATCACTATCATTCACTGCAGGGAGACTGGACTCATTGGATTAGTCCATCCTCAGCAATTGATGGACCCAGTTGGGTTTCAGAGGGATCTGAGCAGTGATGGGATTCAAATATGTGAATGTGTGGATGGATGCCACTTCCGGAAGTCCATTCTGGGCCTTGGAAGCAAAAAAGTAGCTGCTAGTTCTGCTGAAGTGGTGCGAACCAGCTGAATCTCACCACTGGATCTGGGGGTTGTTTATTTATATGATAAATATATTGCTTTATTTATTTATCTAAATAAATAACTACTTATTTACATAAATAACTATTATTTATTGCAAGTTCCTATTAGTCTTCTGCACAGTCCATCTTTATCACTTTTTTCATTTGCTGGAGATTAGGAGTCATGAGGGTGAAGGTTTGTCCTCCGAGCTTGTGGGTTGGTTTCCGAATGTTTCGTTACCAGGCTAGATAACATCTTCAGCAGTGTTTAGGGCTGGGGTTCCCAACTGGGAGTGCGAGGTGATATTCTAGAAGGTACGAAAACTTGGGTTTTTACAATTATAGTGTATATGCATAATTCACTGCCATTATTTCAAATTTTTGTAAGGGGTGCGAGAATATATCAGAAGCATTCTACAGTAGGGGTGTGGGCTATAGAAAAGGTTGGGGGCAGCTGGTTTAGGGGATGTCTGTGTCAGTGCTCTTTTGTTTATAAGAGCTTCAGGTGTCCGTGTCAACTGACACAGACATCCCCTGGTAATGAAATGTTTGGAAACCAGCCCACAAGCTCGGAGAACGCACCTTCAGCCTCGTTCCATACCCGAGCTGCAGCTATTCGCCTCTATTGCAAATTAGGAGACATTTTACATGTACACGCAGAAACTATATTAAGGCAATAAAAGTTGGCAAGCAAATATGTAATCTAAATTAAGCTCAAATTCAACAGGCAGCCAAGGTGGAGGAGTAAAGCAGAAAGCATTGAGAGAAATACCATTGTATAATGCCTTGGTAAAGCCACATTTGGAATCCTGCATCCAGTTTTGGTCACGCTGATGTAAAAAAGATGTTGAGACTCTAAAACAGCGGTTCTCAACCTTTTCCGGGGCTCGACCCTGGCCCGCATCGCACAAAAAAAATGGCGGGCCCGCACTGCGCATGCGCATTGCGACGGGGCGCATCACACATGCACGGCGCGACGGCCCGCATCGCGATAGGGGAAAAAAATGGCCGGCCAAAAAAAAATGGCCGACCCAAAAAAAAATGGCCAACCAAAAAAAAAATGGCGGGCCCGCACCGCGCATGCGTGGTGCGACGGGGCGCATCGTGCATGCGTGGCACGACAGCCCGCATCGCGATAGGAAAAAAAATGGCCGACCAAAAAAAATGGCCGACCAAAAAAAAATGGAGGACTGCGGTGCTTGGCGACCCCCGTGAAATGGTCGTTCAACCCCAAATGGGGTCGCGACCCACAGGTTGAGAACCGCTGCTCTAGAAAGAGTACAGGGAAGAGCAACAAAGATGATTAGGGGAGTGGAGAGTAAAACATATAAATGAAACATATTAATGAAAAGAAGGACTGGAGGTGACATGATAGCAGTCTTCCAATATCTAAGAAGCTGCCACAAAGAAGCGGGAGTCAAGCTATTCTCTAAAGCATCTGAAGGCAGGACAAGAAACAATGGATGGAAACTGACCAAGGAGAGACACAACCTAGAATTATTTCCTGACAGTTAGAACAATTAAACAGTGGAATGACTTGCCTCCAGAGGTTCTGGGTGCTTCAATACTGGAAAATTTTAACAAGAGACTGGACAATCATTTGTCCGCAATGGTATACAGTTTCCTGCCTGAGCAGGGGGTTGGGCTAGAAAATCTCCAAGGTCCCTTTCAACTCTGTTATTCTGTTTTGTTAAATTTCTGAGAAGCCCAGATAAAAAGTAAGAATTTCCACCTAAGTTAGGATGCAATGTATTGCAGATAGAGCACTAATAGTTATCCAATCCACACAGGAAAATATTTAAAGACAGGATGCTGCTGTTCTTCAAGCAAACACAGCTATTTTCAGTTACAAGAACCAAGCTACTTGAGGAAAAAAAAAAGTTTATTTCCAAGTAAATATTTTGCCCAAGGCACCAGCCCACACAACTTCTTCCGTTTGGTTTTGCCTACAACAACAACAGCATTCCTGCCATTTAGATACTTAGACTTTCGTCTCTAGGCCTCCAAAGGATTATCTTGCTTGTGGGACATGATTTTCAGATGACTTTTTGCTGCTTTGGTAAGATCTGACAGGTTCAACATGCCTCAAGTCCCTACAGTCACACAAGGTCATCTCAACAGGACTTCAAAGATGTCACCTTTAATGTCTGTCTCATTGTATTCTCCTTCGACAATGCACATCTTTCTGTCAGCACTACCCAAATGGGCGTGCTACTTTTCAAGTTCCCTGGTTTGCTTACCCCAGGAAAGAGAGTATTAAAGAAGAGGAAATAAGGAAATGAGACTAAACATTAGGTCAGATGTTTCAGCTATGAGTTTAACAGCTCAAAATGGTGACTGGGGAATTCTGGGAGTTGAAGTCTACAAGTCTTAAAGTTGCCAGGTTTGCTCTAGAAAATAGTTTGTAGACTGAGTACATTTTGGGATATATTTCATTGGTATCAAGTTGCATAGATACAAGGATCCAGGGGCACAAAAATGATTCCTCCACTTCTGTACCAATTTCTAAAACACAAAATCCATTTGTTCCCATTTATCTTTTACCCAGGTGAAGCTTACTTTTCTCCTGATGAGAAAGAAGGCTTATTACATGTAATAAGAAGCTAGGGAAACTGAAAAAGAAATTATATAAGCCCTGAGTATGGATATATTACCCTTCAGTTGCATCGATGACCAATTTTCTGTCAAATATTTAGAATAGTTGGCATGTTATTTCTCTTATAATTCCAAATATCGGAGAATAAAATGAGACAATAACTAACAGTCTTATTATTTATTTATTTCTTTGTCTCAAAACATTTTTGCACACAAATGCAAAAGACTATATAGAAAGATACAAAAATGAACCATAAACAATTAAAAAAATCAAAAGAGCATAATTAATTAACCATAATGAGCAAACAGAAATAACATACGGTATGAACAATCTAGGCATATTTGCGTATTAAACTATGTGAAGACATTAAATTAAAAAGAAAAATATATCATTATAACAAGCATGAATGAGACAAAGGGGAACATATTGCATCATTTTTTTTATTAATAGGAAAGTCTATCTTTTCAAAAATGGATAAATAAATTGGACATTTCTTGAATCCTATCCTTAATATCTGGAATAATAGTGCATTTCTAATTTCCCAAAATAATTCTCTTAACAATTTCTCATGCTCAATATGATCAACTTCCTCAAAAGCAGCTGAATTACAGATTTTTGGAATGTTATTCAATATCTTTAACATAAGGAAATATTCTCTATTAAATCTGTCTCTGTCTCTCTTTCTCTCTCTTGAAAATAGTATTCCAAAAAGATGCCAGTAACTCTGGATTTCTCAGTCTTGGCAACTTTCTGAGGTGTGGACTTCAACTCCCAGCATTCCCCAGCCAGCCAAGACTGACTGGGGATTGCTGGGAGTTGAAGTCCACACCTCAGAAAGTTGCCAAGTTTGAAGCCCTTCAGTAAGTCATAGGACAGAGGTCTTCAAACTCAGCCCTTTTATGACTCATGGACTTCAACACCCAGAATTCCTTAGCCAGCATGCCTGGCTGAGGAATTCTGGGAGTTGAAGTCCATGAGTCATAAAAGGGCCGAGTTTGAAGACCCTTGTCATAGGACCAGATCATATGAGATCAACTATTCAATCTAACAACATTATAAGGAGCCAATTACAGCAGATCTATTCTTAGCATCCAAAACTATTTAGATGTAATGGGATGTAAATACTGCAATAATAATAAATACATATCCTTTAAAAAAAAGTCTTATCTACCTACATGGTACAGACTTGACCAAGTATGTCTCCCAGTAGACCATATCCAGAACATTAAGAGAAGCAATTCCTTGCATTTGGATTAATATGGGGCTCTGATCAATAGTTTAGGAATTAGAATTTAGCTTCCTCTCTTTCTCCCCGAGGCTGATTTCTTGCAGAAAGGATATTGAGCTCTTAAAAGATTTACTGCTTGGGGAAAAAAAAATCTTGCTTCCATCTCTAGAAAGAGACAAACAGCAGTCGATTTGGGGGCCCTCTAAGGTAGATTTCCATGGCATTCATTATTCTCTATTGCCCAGAGTTTCCAGGAGATGTGCAGGATATAAATACTATAATTTTTTTTAAAAATTAAAGAATGTGTGATTTGAGCTTCATGATCCAAGGGCAAAGTGTACTAAAATAAAAGCAATTTGCATGCTTAGTTGCCACAGTGTAAAAGAAAACCCACAGGTTTCCTCTCCCAAGGAGACATGAGTATGGCCAATTACAGCTGGGAATTCACACCCCTAACCACAGGCCCAATAAAGTTTCACCTTTGTTACACAGGAAGTCCCAAATGATGTATGAGAACTTGGTGAAATTTGCTTCTGCTGCATCCTTAAAATGTGCAAAATCAGTCCAAGCAAGTTATTTGACCAAACCACTAGACAATGGGTGTGACCTTAGTGTAGTTTTACATGGTTAGGAACTGCAAGGAACAACCAGAAGTGTACCCAGGTTACAAGTGCTGAGGTCTTTCATGTCATTTTTAAAGGGGAACCATGGACATAGAACCCCTACTGACATAAGACCACTATTTTTAGAAAGACCCATAACCTGGAAGGGTGTTATGAGATGGTAGCAGCAGAAGAGTTAATTTGATACAGCATCAAGAGTAGTTCTATGCCTGTTCTTATCATTCATCTCTATTCTCCATCTTACTCCAGTTGTACAGGTTCAAGGCCAATCTGGCTAGGAATTCTGGGAAATCTACTTGCCGTGGAAAGTTCATCTCTGCTGCTTGGAGGACAATATGATAGATTGATGGAAAAGCACCTAACGAGTCCAAGGTTCCATGAAAGATGCTCCATTTTGTAACTCTAGTGTGGAAGCTGGGGAGGAGTTGCCTACTAGCTTCTTTGCTCTACCCTCTTCCTACAGAAGTGCTGTGAAGGTTCTGATCCTATCTCTCCAGTTTCTCAAACAGGGAGAAATAGTCTTTTGTACTGCTTATGCAAAACTACATATTGATGAGGGCAAAGAAAATGATTGAAAGAATCATTGAAAGGGTTAAATTATTGACTGTGTAGAAATGCCCATTGTGTAAGAACTGTGTGTCCCTCTGTTCATGTTCATGAGGAAGCTCAAAGAAGAAAAGAAGAAAAACTTGGTTTCTTTGAGCTTCAGGTCTACTAATCATGGTTCACAATAATTAGAGTTGTCTGCATTTTTCCTTGTTCATTTTTTAATATGTCATTGTATTTACCTTAAAAGAGCAACAAAACTTTGCTGCCAGTCTGGATATTTTGCATCTCAATGTTGGTAACATGGCCAGAGGGTCTTCTAGGACTGTTAAGAGAGATTCAGACCCCACCCACAGCCCATGGCTACATGTTGGCCACCTCTGTTCTAGATGAATAAGATAAGATGAGATGAGATGAGATGAGATGAGATGAGATGAGATGAGATGAGATGAGATGATGATAAGGTAAGGTAAGGTAAGGTAAGGTAAGGTAAGGTAAGGTAAGATATAAGATATAAGATATAAGATATAAGATATAAGATATAAAATATAAGATATAAGATATAAGATATAAGATGAGATGAGATGAGATGAGATGAGATGAGATGAGATGAGATGAGATGAGATAAGAGATAAGAGATAAGAGATAAGAGATAAGAGATAAGAGATAAGAGATAAGAGATAAGAGATAAGAGATAAGAGATAAGAGATAAGAGATAAGAGATAAGAGATAAGAGATAAGAGACAAGAGAAGACAAGACAAGACAAGATAAGATAAGATAAGATAAGATAAGATAAGATAAGATAAGATAAGATAAGATAAGATAAGATAACCTTTATTGTCATTTTTTACTGTGGGCACAACAGCACACATCAAAAATGAAATTTAGTTGCCCGCTCTCAAAGGGAAACACATACATGACACACACCTAAACATACTATGAACAACATATGTTGTTCATGGAGACCTTTGGAGTCCAGTCAGGTTCTACACAATTGTTTCTCACAAGGGAGCACACAACACATTAGATGAGTCTTTTTCAACCTTGGTAACTTTAAGACGAATGGACTTCAACTCTCAGCATGCAGATTAAGGAATTCTGGGAGTTGAAGTCCACTCATCTTAAAGTTGCCAAGGCTGAGAAACACTGCCTTAGGCCACGGGTGTAAAACTCGCCATGTCACGTGACGTGTCGCAATGTATCACGACTCTTTTTGCATTGCCGGCAATGGGGTGGGCGCGGCTTCAGTATGATGAAACCGGCCTGTGGGCCAGCAGTTTGACACCCCTGCCTTAGACTAAGTTAAAATAAGAAAAGTTAGAAGCCCAGCTGTTGTCCTAACAGGTAGCATGAACCTGCTTTGAAAGTAACCGGGGTTCCAGGGGCCAAGATTAGCACTAATCCAACTATCTTGGGGCATTGAGGTAAAAGCCAGGAGGCTTCCCTTCCTCTCCCACTTTGAACCAGGGATATCAAGAATCTGAGTTTGAAACTTCCTGCAGCCAAAGTAAGGAAGTTAATGGCAGCTTGCCTTGACAACTGCTTTTACTACTGGTGAATCACTAAGCTCTTTTCAACAAGCTTTTTGATGAACTAGAGGAAAAAGTGGTCCCTGTAATTGCTCCCAGGGCACGCCTGCACTATGGATTAAGGGTGAGGACAGATCAACCTCTCCCCGGGATCAGGTAGAGGATTAGTGATATAGAGGGAGCTTTGTTTCCATCAGTCACGGTGATGGTGGGGGAGAGGTAGACCCTCTGCTGCATCTTCTGACTGTAGAACAGGGGTTCTCAACCTTGGCAACTTTAAGACTTGTGGACTTCAACTTCCAGAATTCCTCAGCCAGCTTTGCTGGCTGAGGAATTCTGGGAGTTGAAGTCCACAAGTCTTAAAGTTGCCAAGGTTGAGAACCCCTGCTGTAGAATATCCCTCTCCAGGAAGTTATGGATGGCCATCCTACTGTGGTCTTTTAGACTTCAAATCTCCTCATTGTTTACATCCTACATATGTAGGGATGGTTTTATGATCCAGGATGGCTGTAATACTTTTATCTGTTGTTACTTTAATGTTAATTTTCTCTTGATATAATAGCTTTTAATAGCTTTCCATTTTATTTGTGGGTGTGTTTGTACATTGAGATCTCCTTAATTGTTTTTTTCTGAATGATTCTAAATCGGGGTGGGAAACCAGAAGTTCCAGATGTCAATTTGCAGAATTCCTGACTGTTCACTGTGGAGTTTATGAGAGGTATATTTCAAAATAGATGGAGGGTTGTGGACCACACTTGGAATATGGCATCCAGTTGATAGCACTATCTAAGGGGCTGCCAGAGAGAAAAGGGGTTCAACCTATTCCCCAAAGCACCAGAAGGCAGAACGAGAAGCAATTATGGATGCAAGGAGAGAACCAACTTGGAAATATAGAGAAATCTCCTGAAACAATTAATCAATGGACCGGCTTGGCTTTAGAAGTTGTGAGTGCTCCATCACCATCTTTTAAGAAGAGACTGGACAACCACTTTTCTGAAATAGTATAGGGTCTCCTGCTTGAGTAGGGGGTTGGACTAGAAGACCTCCAAGATCCTTTCCAACTCTGTTATTCTATTATTAATGAACTTTCTTTTAGAAGTTATTCATATTTTAAATTTGAAACATTCCTTTGGGTCAGTCCTTCCTTTCCTGATTTCCTCCAGTTGTGCTGAATGACACCACCCATCATCAGAATAATAGAAAATGCAGGTGTTGCTGTGCCCACTTCACCAGTTTCTCACTATTGAGTGACCAAGCCAACCTACTCGTTAGCTGCACATCCAGGAATTTGATGCTGGTAACCATCTCCGCAGGTGAATCATTGATGCATAGAGAAGTGTGGCTGTGCCTGCCTTTTCTGAAATTGACAATGATCTCTTTGGTTTTTCCAGTATTTAAAACTAGGCTGTTTTCCTTACACAGTTCACCAAACTCTCAACCTTCTTGAGGTAAGCACCCTCATTGTCATCACAAATAAGGCCCACTACTGTTGTATCATCTGCAAATATGGTTGGTGGCAAACCTATCACAGTCAAGGGTCAACAGGGTAAACAGCAGCGGACTTAGGATATAGCCCTGAGGAGAACCTGTGCTCAAGAAAAGGTAATCCTCAACTTGAATACTTTATTTAGTGACCGTTCCAAGTTACAATGTCACTGAAAAATGTGACATAGGACTGTTTGTCACAGTTATGACCTTTGCAGCATCCCCATGATCATGTGATCAAAATTCAGATGCTTAGCAACTGGTTCATATTTATGACCATTCCTGTATCCCAAGGTCATGTGATCAACTTTTCCAACCTTCTGGCAAACAAAATCAATGGGGAAGCCAGATTCACTTAACAACCGAGTTACTAACTTATCAACCAAGTTACTAACATCAGCCAAGTTACTAACTTATCAACTGTGGCAAGAACAGTCATAAAATGGGACAAAACTCACTTAACAACAGACATTTTGGGCTCAATTGTGATCATAAGTCAAGGACTACCTGTACTAGGTTATCTTAGTTACCAGATGTTAACAATCGATAGAAAATAAAGTATGCGGATCAGAATCTGATGATTTAAAAAATAAATGGGTGTCCCCACTTAGTATGGAGGAAGGTGTTACAAAAAGGGAGGCCCTCATTAAATAAACCAGCTTTTGCTTGTTTCCTTTATCACTGTTTGAGGCTGATGAAGTCATCCGAGGTTGCATAAGGTAACATTTGTGATGCCAGCATTTTTAACCACATTGGGAATCTGTCAGGAGGTGGATGAAAGGTGTGCTTTATAACAGAATGAATGCAAAGCTCTTAAAAGCCTGAGAAGCAACACCTTCTCAACTAGCTATTAACATAGCTTAATTGTGTATAAGAATGAAATTCTGATACATATTTAAGCAAGGAATGATATTAGAGCATCAAGCAGGAGAATCCCATAGGGGTGACTTTTGATGTGATAAGATCATTTTAATGAAAGAAATCAAAACTTTGCCAAGGGAGGTACATTTTATTAACATCACAAACAGTTATAAACTTCTGAAACAGCTGTCTCTATCTTGGGCAGAAGGCAAGACACTTGGTTAAAAAGAAATATTTGATGTGATGTAAACTCATCTGACACAGCTGGAAAATTAAAGTCAAATCACTTCAAAAGCTTCTGTTTTTGTAGCTGCCAAATTAGGAACATTTGCTCAAAATAGTTCTCAACTATTATCTCTGTGATCAGCAAAGATCTTATTTGTTTTTCTCTTTTTTTCCAATTATTTTTGTCATAGTTCATTGATTTCTCTTTTTGCAAAAAAAATATATAATAATTCTGTATTTTCAGTCGGTGTCTCTTTTTACTCAGTAGAAAGCTATAAGAATAATACCTGATTTCTGAATTTCACAGAACTGAATAGCTGAGATGAAAATAATATGCGGTACTTTACATGCTTGTGCACACTAAGAAATGATCTGAAATCACTAATTTGAAAGAATTTTCTAAAGCGCCTGAAGGCAGGACAAGAAGCAACGGGTGGAAGCTAACCAAAGAGAGAAGCAACCTACAACTAAGGAGAAACTTCCTGACAATTAGAACAATTAACCAGTGGAACAACCTGCCTCCAGAAGCGGTGAATACTCCAACACTGGAAGTTTTTAAGAAGAGACTGGACAGCCATTTGTCTGAAATGGTATAGGGTTTCCTGTCTGAGCAGGGGGTTGGACTAGATGACCCCCAAGGTCCCTTCCAACTTTACTATTATTATTATTATTATTATTACTACTACTACTATTATTATTATTATTATTATTATTATTATTATTATAAATGTTTTGGACTTCTTTCAGGAATGATGCTTCTCTGCTTTCTACTGAAATAGCTTTTTTCAGATTTTCATGCAGGCTGGGGGAAAAATGCTGTCTTAAAAAGTTTATTCTTTAAATGTAATTTATGTAATTTATATTCTTAATGCTCTCTACATGGGGCAACCTTTGAAGAATGTCCGGAGACTGCAAGTAGTCCAGAATGCGGCCGCGCGAGCTGTCTTGGGTCTCCCAAGACATGCTCATATCACTCCAGCTCTCCGTGAGCTGCACTGGCTACCAATTGGTCTCCGAACACAATTCAAAGTGTTGGTTATAACCTATAAAGCCCTTTATAGCAATGGACCAGGATACTTGCGGGACCGTCTCCTGCCTCATGAATCCCAGTGACCGGTCAGGGCGCATAGGGTTGGCCTCCTATGAGTCCCGTCTGTTAAACAATGCCATCTGGCGGGACCTAGGGCAAGGGCCTTCTCCGTTGCTGCCCCAGCCCTCTGGAACCAGCTTCCCTCGGAGGTTCGTACTGCTTTCTCCCTCCTAGCTTTCCAGAAAGTGCTGAAGACACACTTATGCCGACAGGCTTGGGGCATATGAGCTGTGCTCTGCCCCTCGGCCCTAAGAGTGTCCCGCCATCAGCGGCTGCGAATTGATTGTGTTTGTATGCTGTATGAATGTGGTTAATTTTAAAATTGTTATTGTATTCTTGTTGTGAGCCGCCCTGGGTCTTCGGAGAAGGGCAGCATATAAGTGTGAATAAACTAAACTAAACTAAACTAAACTAAACTAAACTAAACTAAACTAAACTAAACTAAACTAAACTAAACTAAACTAAACTAAACTAACAGCTTATCTTTTTCAGGGATCCATAGAAGCCTGAAAAAGGGATGAGGGGAGAGAAAGTCTAATAAATGGAGCTATTTATTATCATCATCATCATCATCTTCATCATTATTAGTAATTTATTTTTTTTATTATTATTATTATTATTAATAATAATAAAAAATTTAGCTCACGGTTTAACTGTGGAATCCTTGGTGCTCTCTGAGCTTAGTTGTTTTCTTGTAGACATTTCATTATCCAGCTAGGTAACATCATCAAGAAAACAACCAAACTCATAGAGCACCATGGATCCTGCAGTACCATATTTGCAATGAGGTCCAAAATAGTTTTCTCCTAATCATTTTTGACACAGTTGTCTGGTATCTCACAAAACCTGATTGGGGTTCTGTGGTTGCATTTAATATTTCAGTGCTTGACAGTTGATGTGATTCTAGACAATTGAGACAAGCTAAGGCATCCAAATAATCCAGTTTTAGATGTCACATTTCATTTGCAAGGAATGAATATTTGAATTCGAAAATTTATGTTTCAAATTAGCAAGGCCAGTTTGCCCTGTGTCAGTCAATTCTGGTTTCAAATACCTTTTGAAAGCATAGTTGAAGACAGAACTTTGGAAATTAATAGCTCTTATCTACTTATATGACTTCTGATGAGCTTTAATTTTTGTTGGAGCAACCTCTGCTTCCCTAGAACTCTCCTAGGTCCTGCAAGGTCTGCTAATTAGCAGCAATCTACTGTATGTTGCTTTACATCAATGGTTCTCAACCTTTTTGATGCCGCGACCCCCAACCGGTCGTAAGTCGAGGACTGCCTATATTTCTCTGCCCGGGAGCGCCGCACATGCATGGTGCCGCCCCCTGCGCCGGCCAAGGCGTAGCTGGCAAGGGGCAGAAACAGCACAGGGCGACCACCGGCTGGGCCACCAGCTGGCCCAGCCCAAGGGAAGTAAGGCACCCGCCGGGCCCCATGCACGCCAGCAACCCTTCCTGCGCCTGCCGGCCTCCCACCCCTGGCCCTCTTTTACTTACATTTTTAGTAGTTGCTCAGCAGGGAGGGGTGGAAACTTCCAGACAGCTCGCCTTCGCTGCAGACAACTTGCAGCACCGTTTGCAGATTGGGACTTTTGGCAGGCTCAGCAGGGCAGAGACAGCCTGGACAATTCCTATTGGCTTTTGAAAGCCAATAGAATTAGACTCTATTCAAGAGCTAAGGAAAAGGGGGAAAATGGCGGACTGCATTGTTTGGCGACCCCCGTGAAATGGTCGTTCGACCCCAAATGGGGTCGCGACCCACAGGTTGAGAACAGCTGCTTTACATCTTCCTGTTATCTGATTTCTACTTCTTCTTTCCTGCCACTCCCAGATGCTTGCTTCAAAGCCTCTTTCTGTATTTACAAAAGTTGGACTATATTTCACTGCAGATTACAAAGCCGTCAGTTTAGAATCATTGCAGTAATACCATAAATGTGACCTACAAACATACCTAAAAGGAAACGAAGGTAAGCTGAAGAAAAGAGCTGTATCTTTTAAAATGGATGCCCTTTCAATATTAACCATGAACCTGAAAGACATATGTGTTTATTCAATACTTATTTGTGTTTTTACATTTCCCTAAAATGCTTAATTATCTCTTTATTATTTAAGTTACTACACAGAACAGTGTCCTTACACACCTGGAATTCAAGTATGATATTCTTTGTCATGCTTACACCCAAATGTATCAGACTGGAGACAATATTCTGAGGAAAAGATATGCCAAACAATTCATTAACCCGGGTTCCAGTATCATCATGTAATTGCCAAATTAACTGGCTCATGGCTATGCATGTTGGAGCAAGACAGTTACTGTTTAAATATCAGAAATTTGGAGTTAACACTGAATTATCCTTCCAAGAGTGAGGTATAGTAAAGTTTCTGTAGGGCTTTCATAGATACCAGTATTGGGTTGGGTAAATCATTATAATGAGTAATATTCTGAATAGAATTGTGCCAAAATAATTATGGATCACTAAAGTAGAACATGGAGCTGGGATATGGACAGCTTCAACCTTATGGTCTTTTGGAAGGCTATGAGGATCTGACTCATCCTCCAGACACTAGGATGTTGAAGAGCTGAGCCACAGGTGTGGCTTTCTTTGATATGTTGATAAAGTAATTGTTAGAGAATTTTAATTTCTCTGTTGGTGAAAAAATAAATCAGAAGCTCTCACAGTTGACTGCATTTAGCTGATTCAAATAAATTTCTTTATATTCATATCAAAATATTTACAATACCATATATTCTTCTTTACAGCAACATAGCTCAATGAAGACTTCTTACAGAGAGATACAGAGACAAACCTGAGACTGAAAATTCAGCTTCTAACTCAATACCTTTTGCATAGACTCAGTAGCACTTTCTTCATATTGGCTGACTGAGTTACCACATGACTCTTCCTGCTCATGAATATCACAACAGTAATTTTTAAGGGCCTTGACTCATTTTCTTTTGAATTGAATTTGTTTAGTATTGGCATTTCTTTTCATTTCTATCTGCAGCCTAGAGTTCCATGGGTAGATGAGTGACTGTATTTGTTACATTAATTAATTAATCTGAGAGATTTCAATCTGCTGGCTGGAGAATTCTGAACTTCACAAAGCTTAAAGTTGCTGAGGTTGACAAATACCAGTCTAAATTACTTTTTGGAGTCCTTGGTGCTCTTTGAGAATGGCTGTTTTCTTGCAGACATTTCATTGCCCCACTAAGTAATATCTTCAGTGCTAAAAGGGAGTGGGTTTTGCTCTCTGTTTATATGATTCTCAACAAAGATGATCAGGGGACTGGAGGCTAAAAAATATGAGGAATGGTTGCTGGAATTGGGAATGTTTAGTCTAATGAAGAGAAGGATGAGGGGGGACATGATAGCAGTGTTCCAATATCTCAGGGGCTGCCACAAAGAAGAGGGAATCAAGCAGTGGTGGGATTCAAATATATGAACAACTGGTTCTCTGTGTGGATGCTGCTTCCGGAAGTCCATTCTGGGCCTGGGCAACAAAAAATTAGCTACTGGTTCTGCTGAACTGGTGCGAACTGGCTGAATCCCACCACTGGAGTCAAGTTATTCTCCAAAGCATCTGAAGGCAAGACAAGAAGCAATGGATGGAAACTAACCAAAGAGAGAAGCAACCTAGAACTAAGGAGAAATTTCCTGACAGTGAGAACAATCAATCAGTGGAGCAACCTGCCTCCAGAAGCTGTGAATGCTCCAACACTGGAAGTTTTTAAGAAGAGACTGGACAGCCATTTGTCTGAAATGGTATAGGGTTTCCTGCCTGAGCAGAGGGTTGGACTAGATGACCTCTAGGGTGCCTTCCAACTTTATTATTATTGTTATTTGGTTCCATGATAAACTCGTAGACTCTTAGATACAGGAAGACTTTTTGTAAGACTACTAGTTTAATCATTCTTTAATATATGACAAATATCACAAGATCTATTGTTACTGATGACTGGCCTCTGCATAAGTATTATTGGCAAAGGAAACTTAGTACTCCTGAAGTAACAGAGGCATTCTTGGTTTTAGGATTTTCTTGATAATATTAGCCATGATCTGTTTCTTATCAGTTCAAGCACCATCCTCTGAAGCACAAGAGGAGCAAAACTCTTATTCATTTTTTCTGGGAAAGCCCTCCAGATATTTGAAGATCACTAGTCCTAAACTAATCAGAGAGCTCTCTGGTCAAATGGGAAGTCATCCCGGGACTTTCTGTTCCAATCTAAAACTCATTTCATCAAATTGCATCATATTTGTGTTGGTAGTGTTGAGGAATCCCTTGATAACTCTTTAGAAGCTTGAAATGGCTCACATCTCAGGATTACCTGGGTGAAGAAGTGATGCCTGGAGCAACAACATCCTCTTAATAAAATGGAAAGAGTCAAAAGCACAGCAAGTAACTCAAAAGTACCACAAAAAAAAAAAAAGTTCTCAAGTACAGTTTCCTGTTACATCACAGACCTTGCTAGAATAAACATCTCTCTTGAAAACCCAAGCTGATCATGACCATTCTAAGCCTCAAGATTTGCTCTCTGGGAATCTGCCAAGAACATCTTACCATACAGGAGTGCAGTATCTTATGCAATGGAAGCGTTCAAAATGTCCAGGCAAGAAAAGATTGAATTCCAGCCAAAGGAAGCTTCTGATTTTAAAATGACTGGGATTTGCAAAACACTTTCCCTTTGGCTCTGTAAGACTTAACCCGAAGAAGTTCAGACTTGTCAGAATTCAACCCACAAAAAAGTCAGGTGAGGGTGAGAACTAGTTTTCCTTTTGAGGTGGACCTCAGCTGTGGAATTTGGAGCTTTGTGGCAAGGCAACTGCACTAGATGCATTCCATAACCAAACTGAGATTGGCTTCTCATTTCCTTTTTACACCATGTGTGAAGTGATTCACAACTTAGTATGTCAGAGTTGACTCCAACATTTGAGAAGTCCCTAGGCAGAATTGAATATGTTTCCAGGACTACAAATCATTTTCATTTATAGAACAAGATGTGGTGGAGGTCTCTTCTCAGTTCTCTATTATCAAACTCGGCTCCTAAGATCTTCCATCTTAGTGTTCAGAATTCAGAATAGAGCTCCTGGACAGCTAGAGTTCGGCGGACAAGCCTCGCCGGGTCCGACAACGTTTGGGTAACCAGGAAGCTGGATGGCTCACGAAACGACTTTGCGCGGCCGAAGGCGGATGGACAGCAGGATGGCACAGGAGAGCTGTGATTAATGGCGAGAGGGACTAAGGGCTCCATTAACACATCCTTTTGATGCCACCCTGATCATGGCTTGTTGGGTAGGGCTGGGCCAGACGTGGGTGGGGTCTGGTGCGGGTGGGGTGTGCTTATTGTATATAAGGCGCTGGGAGCAAGCCACTCCCAGTGCTAACTCTGTCTCCATATGGCGATTAAAGCTGTTGGTTGTTTGTCATTCCTGGTTTCTGGCTTTCATTGGAGCTCAAGCAGGATGGCTTAACAGTGGAAAGGGACCTTGGAGGTCTTCTAATCCAGCTCTCTGTTCAAGCAAGAGGCCCTATACCCTTTCAGACAAGTGGCTGTCCAGTCTCTTTTTAAAAGTCTCCAGTGATAAAGCAGCCACAACTTCTGAAGCTAACCTGTTCTATTGGTTAATTGTTCTCACTGTTGGGAAGTTTCCCTTTAATTCCAGATTGCTTCTCTCCTTGATTAGTTCCCATCCATTACTTTTTGTCCTGCCTTTAGGTTGCTTTTGAAAATAAGTTGACCCTCTCTTCTCTGTGGCAGCTCCTCAGACACTGGAATACTGCTGTCATGTCATCCCTAGTCCTTCTTTTCTCTAGATTAGCCATACCCAAATCCTGCAACCGTTCTTCCTGTTTTAATCTCCAGGCTTTTAATCATCTTAGTTCAGGGGTTCTCAACCTTGGCAACTTTAAGACTTGTGGACTTCAACTCCCAGAATTCCTCAGCCAGCAAAGCTGGCTGAGGAATTCTGGGAGTTGAAGTCCACAAGTCTTAAAGTTGCCAAGGTTGAGAACCCCTGATCTTAGTTGCTCTTCTCTGCACGTTTCCCCAACACTTAGAGTTTTCCCACATTTTCCAACACTTAGTGTGTTGGATTTTGTAGAGAAAAGGAGAATGAAGGAAGATCCTCATGCAGATGCTTTCACTCACATGAAGTTGGATTTCATCACATCATCAGTGATATTTCAACTGTGGAAATGACTTAAGCAGAGTTGATGTAATCAAGAGCTTTGAAAAACTCCAGTTTAGTTATACTATCTATTAGCTATGATAATAACACTTTCCTCCTAATGTATTGTGTAGATCTATACAAATGTGGTTTTAAACATAATTATGGAATATAAATGTTTAAGATATTTGTCTTATTTTTATTCCTCAAGGCCAAACGTTTTTCTGTCTTTCTCTGTGTATAGGATTAGCATTTCCTTTTTTAAAAAACCCTTTTGTTTGCCACCATTTCTCTTTGTTTTTATTTTGCAAAAATAATGCAGTGAGGAAAGTTTGCTTTGCTTTTGTTTGTTTTTTTCCCCTCCCTAACATTTGGGCAAACATTCCTAAAGGAACTTAACTTTCTATAATTTTTTTTTATTATAAAAATTCTTTTATTAAAACAATTAACATTGAACATAAAAACATATTATGCAGCAATCATCATGACACCTGGTATACAATACTAAGTATTGGTCTTTGAAAACGTCTGAGTTAGTAAGCCTTTTTCCCCACTCCTCGTGTCTAGCCTCAACTATACTCCTGTTACATTTTATTTTGATTGGTGTTTCCCCTATCCGTTTCAATATTAATGTGATCAACATTAAACATAAGATCCTATTGCTAAGCAATTATCCTAGAACATAGCATACAACATTAGGTATTAATCTTTGTAAACATCTGTTTTAGTAAACGTTCTTCCCTCCTCCCTTACATCTTCAAGTATACTCCGAATACATTTTGTTTGATTGGTGTTTCTCCTATATATGGTCTATCTACTGTATCTAGTCTATCGCATATTGTGCGTTTGCGCTTCTGAGTTGACTTCATCCCATTACTAGTGCAATCTTTTATGGTCCCCAACCCGAGATCCTGAGGTAAAAGTTTCATATCCTGAGGTAGAGATTCAGTCTTTGTTCTATGTTCTGACTTCTACCGGTAGGATGGTCTTGAAGCAAAGTACAAATGAACAATTAAAAAATATATTCATCCTTTATGAATAATTTTGGACCTATTGAGGGAGAGACGGAGGAAGGAAGGAAGGAAGGAAGGAAGGAAGGAAGGAAGGAAGGAAGGAAGGAAGGAAGGAAGGAAGGAAGGAAGAAAGGAAGGAAGGAAGGAAGGAAGGAAGGAATGATAGGCGAAAAGAAACAACACTTCAGATGTTAAAAAGTGAATTTGAGATGTGCCCTTTGCAGATTTTTTAAAAATTTCTCAACATTGTCAAGTGGAGAAGATGAAGCAATATGTTTCTATTTGACATAGATTTAATAATACATTGAAGAATCAAGCTTTCTAGCTCATTGTAAGAATTGTTTCATTGTTTCAGTTTGTCTGCCTGCCTGTTTGTCATTAATCATCAGGACTCTTGAACAGCAGCCTACACTCAGATAAGCAGGTATATACACCAGACAAACAATCATGGAGAAAACAATACCCCGATCAATACCAAGAAGAAAACAGCCCCACCAATGCTGTCCGGGCAAGCTACAAACCCCCTACTCACTAGCACTGATGATGTTGCCTAGTTGGATAATGAAACATCTGCAAGCAAACAACCAAGCTTAAAATGCACCAAGGACTCCAGAGTACTTCCTGAGCTACCTATATTCTCTTTTATTCCCCGATTGTATCATCACTGTTGATGGTTTCTTTGTTAAATCACTATAAATAATCATTAGTTTAATTATTCCTATTAACGCCCCCAAATCGCTGAAGCCTGGAACAGTTTTCAAATTCTATAGCTAAATAAATCACACAATATGCATAATCAGGAGCACTATGCACATTATGAAAATCTAATAACTTCATTACATTCAAAACTGATCAATGTGAAAAACTCATATCTTTATAAAAAAAAAGGGGGGGTTCAGAGGAATGGAAAGAAAGGTTTGCTCGGAAGGCAAAATATGACATCAACAAAACCAGAATTTTCTTATGTTTTCCCTTGCTTTAAGGAAGGGGGAGGAAGCGTTCTCTATTTGAGGCTTATACTACAGTCTGACGGTGGAACTGGTTTTGGAGGATGCAAAAAAGATGGTTTGGAAGTCACATCTGAACCGGGGAGAGTTCATATTTCCTACAACTGCTTTAAAATCAGGCTGTAGGTGGCATCTGGTGCTTATGTCACCCTTCTCAGCCCAACCTTCCTGGAAAACAGCAGCGGATCCAAGTTCTGTATAATTATCAATCCTCACAGTACTGAGTGATCCTTTTAAAATCAATAGCCTAGTTCATGAATAAAGATTTTTTTGGCTTGGGGTATATATTTATTTGCAATAGGTCAAACCCCCCCCTCCCCCGTCCAGCCTTTTCATATTGCATAAATTCAGCCAGTGGGATAGAATCTATATATAAAAGCTAAAATTATGGTTTGGAAAACAGCAGTGCCAACATTTTTCCATAGAATGAGGAACAAGTTGGAATTGCTTCTAAGCCAGGAACATTTGTGGACAATTTCTGACACACTACTCAGCCAGATATGAATAGCGTAAGTTCTCCGATTTGTTAAGTATGGGTTAACCATTGCTGTGATGAAGAGCTGAATGCTCTTTTTGGTTGATTAGATTCCAGACAGTGCTGGATGTATTTATGGGACCGATTTATTTTTTCCAATTCTTTCTTTGCTAGTAATTCCTAGTTACTGAAATGTTCCTAGAAAGTTCATGCATCTAGTCATCAAAGATACTTCAAGAATATTTTTTTTTAAAAAAAATCAACTGGGAAAACAATTTCTTCAGTATTCTTGTAGCACAATTACTGTGAAGATATTGAAAAGATATTAGACCACAAACTTCCCACGTGAGGGTCAAAGTACTGTAGGTTAGAAGCAACAGTCCTGAGCCAGCATTTTGCTTCTAATCTATAACAGAATAACAGAGTTGGAAGAAAACATGGAGGTCTTCTAGACTAACCCCCTGTTCAAGAGGGAAATCCTATGATATTTCAGACAAATGATTGTCCAATCTCTTCTTAAAAACCTTCAGTGGTTGAGCACCCACAACTTCTGGAGGCATGTTGTTCCACTAATTGTTCTCATTGTCAGGAAATTTCTGCTTAGTTCTCTTTGATTAGTTTCTATCCATTGCTTCTTGTCCTACCTTCTGGTGTTTTGGAAAATAGGTTGACCCCCCTCTTCTTTATGGCAGCCCCTCAGATATTGGAACGCTGCTATCATGTCTCCCCTAGTCCTTCTTTTCATAAGATATACCCAATTCCTGTAACTGTTCTTCATATGTTTTAGTCTCTAGTCCCTTAATTATCTATATTGTTCTTTTCTGTACTTTTTATTATATCATTGTGACCAAAACTGGATGTAATATTCCAAGCGTGGTCTTACCAATGGTATTAACACTTCACATGATCTTGAATCTATCCCTCTCTTAACGCAGTCTAGCTCTATGTTGGCAGCTGCAGCACACAGCTGGCTCATATTTAAGTAATTTTCTACTAGGACTCCAAGTTTCCTCTTGCAGTTACTACTAGTGATCCTGGTATCACCATCTCTGTACCTGTGCATTTGGTTTTTCTTACCTAAATATAGAAGCTTACTTTTCTCACCATTGAATTTCACTTTGTTAGATAGGGGTCAGTGTTCAAGTCTGTCAAGATTCTTCTGTTTTTTGAGCCTATCTTCTGGAGTGTTGGCTATTCCTTCTTAAGAACATAAGAACATAAGAAGAGCCATGCTGAATCAGGCCAAAGCCCATCGAGTCCAGCATTCTGTGTCACACAGTGGCCCACCAATTGTACATGGGGATCTTGAGCAGAAAGAGAAGGCAAAACCCTCCCTTTCCCTTGACCCCCAACAAATGGTACTCAAGGGAATCCTGCCTGCCTCAACCAACATAGAGGCGGCACATGGACATCCGTTTTAATAACCACCGATACACTTGGCATCCATGAATCTGTCTGACCCTGCCTTGAAGCTGTCAAGGCTGACAGCTGTCACGACCCCTTCAGGAAGTGAATTCAATAAATCAACAACCCTCTGGGTGAAGAAATATTTCCCTTTATTTGTCCTCACTTTCTTAGCTATGAGCTTTAAGGAGTGCCCCCTTGTCCTGGTATTGTGTGATAGAGAAAAGAATTTTTCTCTATCCACCTTTTCTATCCCATGCATGATTTTATACACTTTGATCAAGTCACCCCTTAAACGCCGTCTTTCAAGGCTGAAGAGACCGAGGCGTTGCAATCTGGTTTCATAAGGGAGGCGCTCCATTTCCATTCTTGTTGCCCTTTTTTGCACCTTTTCCAGTTCCATTATATCCTTCTTGAGGTGCGGTGACCAGAACTGTACACAGTTATCTTACCTGCTTAGTAAACTCTCTTATCTACTTAGTCTCATCTTGGCTATCTTCAGGTATGCTGGGACTTCAGCTCCCAGAAGTCTGGGTCACTATAGCCAAGGGTGGTTTACAATGTCAGCATTATTTATATATTGTCCCCAGCAATCTGGGTCCTCATTTTACCAACCTTGGAAGAATGGAAGACTAAATCAATCTTGAGCCCCATCAGGATCAAACTCCAGACTGTGGGCAAAGTTTGCCTGCAATACTGCACTTGACCCCTGAGCCACCAAGGTTCCTCTCAGATAGAGTCAAGAATTGTTAGGGAGGGGCCTTCTTGACTCTCTTTCTCCCTATCAACTTATCTAAACTTTGCTGTCTCTTTGCCCTCTGGAATGCAGCCCCTCCCACCTGGGAATCCAGACTACCTTCCACCACACCAATATTGTTAATATGTATTACTTGAATTATAGTTGTGATACTCCAGATGTTGCTAAACTACAGACCAGAATAGATTCTGCCCAGCAACGAGAGATGCTGGGAAATGTAGTTTAATGTTTCAGAATCACATGTTGTGAATCAAGCCAAGAATGCGATCTAAATGAGATAGTTTAGCTGGTGAATCCCAGCAACAGATGTTGCCTAATCAGCAGACCTTGAACCAAATTAAACTGCCGTTTGAAACAACTGAACCAGATCAGAACCAGAGTGTTCCAAGAGCAGAGAAACTCAATCCACTCCTGCATTCTCTTCTTCAAAAATATGGCTACATGACAACTATATAAACAGTATTCCTTTATATGAATATATGTTTGCGCACATAGAATGTTAGACAATATAATATCTAATATATCAATATAAAAAGTATAGTACATATTATATATTGGTTTGCTTTCCCTGTTGGGCAAAATAAAAAATTGCTCACTCTAGCTTTAAGGGAGGTATTTGTTATTTTCTCTGCCAGTGGCAAGATATGATAAATGCTGACTTGACAAAGGTTGCGGTGTCTAAGGAACAGCTGAATTGTTTCAGAGGAGGAGAAATACAAAAGCATCTCTCTCTCACTTCCCCTTCTGGGAACTGTGCCACACCAGGCAACAACAAGACAACCCTATGCAATTGCCTGCAATCACACTCAGTTCCAAATTAAAACATAGGTCTCTTTTCCCCTTGCACAACATACACTTTCAACAGCGTGTTTTGTTTCCTGAAGGGCCATAACATTTAGGACCTTCCTTCATTCCCAAGGTGCTTTTTCAAAAGGCACCTGGACTTTTTTTGTTTTTTCCTTGAAGACCTTTCTCTTTCTCACCCAAGAAGCTTCTTCCAGTTCTAACCAACTGGAGGGGAATTCAGTTAGACCTGAAGAAGCTTCTTGGATGAGAAAGCGAAACATCTTCAAGGAAAAGCAGAGAAAGTCCAGCTGTCTTTTGAAAAAGCACCTTTGGGAAAACCATGACCTGGATGACTGAGAATTGTTTTTGTTCCATTCTACAGAAGGAAGAATGCCTTCACATTGACTGACTGATCGGCATCCTTCAGTCTCAAGAGGCTATGGTATCGTGCTCTGGAAAGAGGTCCTAAGGCAGCATCTGGTGTGGCTAAAACGGCCAATTTGAGAGTGGCAGTCCCTTCCACACTGAAGGCAGATACAATCTGTCCCCTGTCCAGCCCCCAGATTTTGCTGGTTCCGGGATTGCCTCTTTGCTTCAGCCTGCCGCACAAGCGTCTCTTCAAATTGGAGAAGGCCATGCTGCGTCTTTAGCCTCCAGGCTGAACGATCAGAGGTCAAGGATTCCCAGCTGTTAATATCCATTCCCAAGGTCTTCAGATCCCTCTTGCAGATATCCTTATATCGCAGCTCAAGTCTCTCTCTAGGGCGCTTTCCCTTCACTAGTTCTCCATACAGGAGATCTTTCGGAATCCGACTATCAGCCATTCCCACGACATGCCCAAGCCAGAATAGACGTCGCTGTTTCAATAATGTATATATGCTAGAGATTCCAGCACATTCTAGGACTGTGCTATTTGGGCCTGCCTGCCTGCCTGCCTTCACATTATTTTAAAGGAAAACTAGGGTGTCATATATTACTATTATTATTATTATTATTATTTATTCGATTTCTATGCCGCCCTATTCCGGAGAACTCAGGGTGGCTCACAACACAGTAGAAATCAACATATAAAATACATGTAAATATAAAACCTCTTAATTTTTAAAAAAAACCAATCATTCAGCATACACACAGACATACACTGGCTTGGGGCAAGATGTTAACTACCCCAGGCCTGCCGGCAGAGGTGTGTTTTGAGTAATTTACGAAAGGCGGAGAGGGTGGGGGCGACACGGATCTCCGGGGGAAGTTGGTTCCAGAGGGCTGGGGCCGCAACAGAGAAGGCTCTTCCCCTAGGCCCCGCCAGGCGACACTGTCTGGCTGACGGGACCTGGAGAAGGCCGACTCTGTGGGCCCTAACTGGCCGCTGGGATTCATGGGGCAGCAGACGGTCCCGTAAGTAACCTGGTAGATTACTGGTAGATAATACAGTAGATTACTGGTAGATAATTGGTAAGGAGGGAGGGAGGGTAATAGCACTCCGTGTTTCTCTGCAAGATCTGTGCTGAGGTGTGATGTAATGCTGGCCATATGACCAGAAAAACATCTTTGAACATCACTGGCTCAATGGCCTAGGTCAGGGGTAGGCAACCTCGGCAAGGTAAACAGAGATGAGCCTTGCCCCCTAAAATTGGTTACAACTGGCTGAGTAAAAATCCGCAGGGACTCCTTTACCCTTTTTATTCTTAAGTAATATAGGCTGTGCTGGTGTAGTTCATCAATTGCACCTTTAGGATGGGGTCTACAGATGGTCCAAAATATCCATTTCGTTGAAGATGTTGGCTTTTTTTTTTTAATTTTAATTTTTTCCTTTTTCATTGTAGAAAAACGAAATACATTTTCCTTTCTTTCTTTTCTTTTCTTTTTTTTTTAACAGTACTGTGTCATACATCTCTTACAATTATTTACAGTTATTTACATTTATTATTATACATTTTTATTTCTCTCTTCTAACCAATTGTACCACTTGTCCCATATCTCGTAGAATTCTGTTTCTTCCTTGTCCTTCATTTCTAGGGTAAGCTTGTACATCTTGGTGTATTCTAATATCTTGTGGATAATTATTTATTTATTTATTCAAACTTATATGCCGCCCTTCTCCCAGAAACCAGGGCGGCTTACAACAACAATACAATAAAAATTTAAAAATTTATTACATTCATATAGCATACAAACACGGTCAACCCACAGTCGCTGATGGAGGGACATTCCTAGGACCCAGGGGCAGAGCACAGCTCATACGCCCCAAGCCTGTCGGCATAAATGTGTCTTCAACAATTTCCGGAAGGCTAGGAGGGAGGAAGCAGTACGAACCTCTGAGGGAAGCTGGTTCCAGAGGACTGGGGCAGCAACGGAGAAGGCCCTTGCCCTAGGCCCCACCAGATGACATTGTCTAACAGACGGGACTCGTAGGAGGCCAACCCTATGAGCCCTAACCGGTCACTGGGATTCATGAGGCAGAAGATGGTCCCGCAAGTATCCTGGTCCATTGCCATAAAGGGCTTTATAGGTCATAACCAACACTTTGAATTGTGTTCGGAGACCAATTGGTAGCCAGTGCAGCTCACGGAGAGCTGGAGTGATATGAGCATGTTTTGGGAGACCCAAGACGGCTCACGCGGCCACATTCTGGACTACTTGCAGTCTCCGGACATTCTTCAAAGGTTGCCCCATGTAGAGAGCATTACAGTAGTCGAATCTCGAGGTGACAAGGGCATGGGTGATTGTGAGGAGTGACTCCCGGTCCAAATAGGGCCGCAACTGGCACACCAGGCGAACCTGGGCGAATGCCCCCCTCGCCACAGCCGAAAAATGATGTTCTAGACTTAGCTGTGGATCGAGGAGGACAGCCAAGTTGCGAACCCTCTCCGAGGGGGACAAAACTTCTCCCCCCAGGGTAATGGACGGACAGTTGGAATTGTCCTTGGGAGGCAGAGCCCATAGCCACTCCGTCTTGTCGGGATTGAGTCTGAGCCTGTTGGCACCCATCCAGACCTCAACAGCCTCCAGGCACCGGTTCATCACTTCCATTTGTTGGTATATTTTCACATTTCCAACATTGCGCATAAGCAATACATGCCTCTGTTATTATGTGTACAATGTTGGCGTTTTTGTGTGCAGTGTCTTACGTATAAACATGATCTTCCACAAGTTTACATGGGAAAATATGCAATGTTGGAGGAAAGTTTGCTGAATTCTCTTGAAATTCATCTTAGGGTTAACTTGAGCACCTGAAAAGTTTGACAAGTTCATATTTAAAAGAAAAAAAATAATCCAGGGATCAAGTCTTACCAAAATCTGCTCCCTCTGAGCTTAAAAGGTTTTTTCCCAAAACTTCAGAACTGAAGGTATATTCTGTGATCTCAGTTGTACCTGAAAAGTATTTTGCAGAGGTGAATTACTTGGAAATATGCAGAGGCAAACTGAAATTAAGAAGGAAGACATCCACTGAGTAAACTCAATGCCTGACAAAAGCTGGACTATTTCTCAAGATCTCCAGTGGAATGCCAGAAATTTTCTGCATGAAAGTTGGTGTAGCCATTACTAAGCAATATGGTAAAGAAATGTGTAAAGTAGATAAGGATATTGCAGATAAACTGATTGTATTCATAGAGATGCTCATCAGTAGAGCTCTGCACTTTTCCATTAAAGACTCTACCACCTCTCTGGGTAATTGGTACCACTGTTGAATTGTTCTTCTTCTTCTGAGGAGGAGGAGGAGGAGGAGGAGGAGGAGGAGGAGGAGGAGGAGGAGGAGGAGAAGAAGAAGAAAAAGAAGAAGAAGAAGAAGAAGAAGAAGAAGAAGAAGAAGAAGAAGAAGAAGAAGAAGAAGAAGAAGAAGAAGAAGAAGAAGAAGAAGAAGAAGAAGAAGAAGAAGAAGAAGAAGAAGAATGCAAACCCATTACTTCATGTCCTATCCTGTCAGACAATAGAAAATAGGGACACACTTTCAGTCGTTTGAAGAGTTCTTTATTATCTCTTCTCTTCCCAGGGCTATCAATCTCTCTTTGTAGGACTTACTTTCTAGTCCTCTAATTACTCGCTTTGTCCTGCTTAAATTCTTAAATGAAGTCTGATTTAGAAACCAAACCTTAGGTGAGGCAACCTAAGATTTCATTTGCTTGGAGAAGACTGAGCCAAGATAAGTGAAATAGATCTAGGGCAGTGTTTCTCAACCTTGACACTTTTAAGGCATGTGGACTTCAACTCCCAGAATTCCACAGCCAGCATTGCTGGCTGTGGAATTCTGGGAGTTGAAGTCCACATGCCTTAAAAGTGTCAAGGTTGAGAAACACTGATCTAGGGTTTGCTTTTGCTTTTGCTTTTTTTTTTTTTGTAATTCTTGTCCTTGGCACTCTCTGATTTTGGTTGTTGGCTTGCAGATGTTTCATTACCTGACTAGGTAACATTATCAGTGCTAGTGAGGGAGAAAACCCCACACTCACTCTGGTGTTGTTACCTAGTTAGGTATTGAAATATCCACAAGCAAACCACCAAGCTCAGAGAGTGCCAAGGAATCCACAATTCAGCCCTGAGCTATAGATATTGTTTTCAATTGGTTCTTCTCTATCAGCATTTGTTATCTTCACCAAATAGTTGTGATACTGATTTATTTGCCTTCCTTTAATTTTGGACGCATTTAAAGAAGGACTTTTTCGTTGTTCTTCATGTCTTTTACCAATGTCTACTCTGTCACTTTCTCTAAATTTCTCTGTGTTTTTGTTCCTTGGTGTCTCCCCCCATCTTTGTTCTGTTTTCCCTCCCTCCCTCCCCCGATCATCACTACCATCATCATCATCATCATTATCACAATGTTACATTTATATGTGCCCAACTCCCGACTCTGGGCAGCTTACTGTATAATTGTTAAAACAATTAAAATCAATGAAAAATACACAGAGAGAGATTCATAACTGAGCATTTGTATCAGCCACCGTGGCTTTTTCTGCTGGCCTCAATTTCTTCATTGGAACTGTTTTCAATTCTGCTTTCAACGCCTCCTTTCTCAAGAACTTCCATTAATCATAAACTCTATTTCCCATCCGCTATCTTGCCATCAAGTCCTACTTATCATTTTTTTTCAGGGTTTATTAAAATCCAATTTCTTAAACTTCAAGACGCATGTTCGACTCTGCCCGGTTTTAATTTTCCTCCAGGTTTATATCGTTGCTTTTCCCAATCTTTCCCCAACTTCCATTTTATTTCATTCAGTTCACACCTGCCACTGTCTGATGACCTTAGAAGTCTAGAAAAATATGTAGCATTCAAAAATGAAAACATCTACCGTGCAATTAAAAAGGAATAAGGATATCCTGAAACAAAACAAAAAGTAACCAAAGTGGCGCCAGGCTTAAATTATGAGAATGCCCTCCCTTATCCTGGTAGTCCTCAACCTATAACCACAATCAAGCTTAAAATTTCTGCCGCTAAAGCAAGATGGTTGTTAAGTACATTTTACCCATCTTAGGGTCTTTCTTGTCCTAACCCAGGGGTAGGCAACCTTGGCTCTTTTATGACTCGTGGACTTCAACTCCCAGAATTCCTGAGCCAGCCATGCTGAGGGGAAAGGGAGAGGTTTCCAAGCTGAGCCATGCTGGCTCAGGAATTCTGGGAGTTGAAGTCCACGAGTAATAAAGAGGCCTAGGCCTAGGCCAGGGGTAGGCAACCTTGGCTCTTTTATGACTCATGGACTTCAACTCCCAGAATTCCTGAGCCAGCCATGCTGAGGGGAAAGGGAGAGGTTTCCAAGCTGAGCCATGCTGGCTCAGGAATTCTGGGAGTTGAAGTCCACGAGTCATAAAAGAGCCAAGTTTGCCTACCCCTGCCCTAAATGAATCACTGCATATGTTAAATTAGTAATATGGTTAAGTGACTTTGACTTGTCTTTGACTTTGACTTTGCTAGTCAGAAGGTCACAAAAGGGGATCACATGATCCAGGAATACTGCAACCAGCGTAAATACATGCCAGTTGCCAAGGGTCTCAATTTTGATCACGTGACCATGGGGATGCTGCCATGGTTGTAAGTGTGAAAAAAGTCAACCGTCATTTTTTTCAGTGCTATTGTAACTTCGAATGGTCACTAAATGAACTGATACCACCTGTATCAAGTTAAGGGTCCTCTGTAAGGATAAGGAATTAATAAGGAATCTGGAATTAAGCAGAAACTTCATAACAGGGAGGACAGCTTGCCTTCGGAAGACACTGGAGGTTTTTAAGAAAAGGCTGGACAGCCATTTGGCTGACATGGTATAGGGTCTCCTGCTTCAGCAGAGGTATTAATAGTAGTAGTAGTAGTAGTAGTAGTAGTAGTAGTAGTAGTAGTAGTAATAATAATAATAATAATAATAATAATAATAATAATAAAGTTGGAAGGGACCTTACAGGTCATCTAGTCCAACCCCCTGCTCAGGCAGGACACCCTATACCATTTCAGACAAATGGCTGTCCAGTCTCTTTTTAAAAACTTCCAGTGTTGAAGCATTCACAGCTTCTGGAGGCAGGTTGTTCCACTGGTTAATTGTTCTAACTGTCAGAAAGTTTCTCCTTAGTTCTAGGTTGCTTCTCTCTTTGGTTAGTTTCCACCCGTTGCTTCTTGTCTTGTCTTCAGATGCTTTGGAGAATAGCTTGACTCCCTCTTCTTTGGGGCAGCCCCTGAGATATTGGAACACTGCTATCATGTCCCCCCTCATCCTTCTCTTTATTAAACTAGACATACCCAATTCCAGCAACCATTCCTTATATGTTTTAGCCTCCAGTCCTCTAATCATCTTTGTTGCTCTTCTCTGTACTCTTTCTGGAGTCGCAACATCTTTTTTACATCATGGTGACCAAAACTGGATGCAGTATTCCAAGTGGACTAGAAGACCTCCAAGGTCCCTTCCAATTCTATTTTGCTTGCTTGCTTGCTTGCTTGATTGATTGATTGATTGATTGATTGATTAGGATCCATTATGTCCTTCTGCAACCTCCAAAGAAAACAATTGATGCTAAGACTGGGTAGAATTTTCCTGAAGCAACCATGTTGCTAAGTTTTTCTCTCCCAGAGTATATCAGAGTAATTAAAATCCTCCATAAGTATAAGTCCATTTCTCTTTGAAAGACCTGCACTTGGATGCTGGGGAACATCCATAGTTTTACATCAGCTGAGTGGATAAAGATGGGTATCAACAAGAGCGTGACATATATTTATTCCTCCCCTTATGGTTGGTGTCTACAGTATCACTAAATTTACCCACTTCAACATTTGAGCAGCTGTGGATATTTAAAACATATAGTTCAATTTTTCCACCTTTTTTTCTTGTTTCTGCCTAGAATATAAAAGGGATATGTACAGTGCCGGATTTCCCAAAAAGCATTCAACTCCTCCATATTGGGTGTTCGGCAACAGTATAGAAGTGGTTTGCCGTGATTTTCTTCCATAATGTTGTCTCCGTTTTTAAGTTGTTTAATTATTCAAGGACAATCAAGGCAGAATTAGATGATGATGATGCTTGCTGAAATTAAAGAAAATAGTGGTGACAAACAATGGGTCAAACCTTTTTGTCAATTTGAACAGAATACGGGGTCAATGTGGCAAATAGTCATAAATGCAGGCCAGAGCCCAAACTGAAGTCCATAACCATGGGGGGAAGAGGCCAGAGGTCAAAATTGGGTTGTACATTTGGGGGGGGGCGGGCATCATAATTTCAAATGGTCACTAAGCAACCAGTAAGACTGCCTCTTCTTACAACCTGCACTTTTGTTACTTATTTATTCCTATCCTGCCTTTATTATTTTCTCTTTTTTGCATTCAATATTTTATTAATATGAAATACAAAAATGCAAAAGAAAATAAAGAAGAAAATAATAGGAAAATAAGCTGCCCTTATTATTTTTCACAGACAACTCAAGGCACCTTCCTCCTCCTATTTTCCCCACAACAATCCTGTGAGGGGGGATTGGGTTGATAGAGAATGACTAGTCCAAGGTCACCCACCTGGTTTTTATGGCTAAGGCAGGATTGGAACTCACAGTCTCCTGATGATTGGCCCTAATTGACCCAGCTGGCTTTCATAGCTAAGGTGGGACTAGAACTCACAGTCTCCTGATGATTGGCCCAAAGTCACCAGCTGGCTTTCATGCACACATGTCAAACTCGCGACATCATTTTTTGCCATTGTCGGCAATGGGGTGGGTGCGGCTTCCGAATGACACGTCCGGCCTGCGGGCTGCAGTTTGACACCCCTGCTTTAATGGCTAAGGCAGGACTTGTTTTCTAACCTGGTGCCTTCTTTGACTCTGTTTGTAAGAAATTATGGAGCATCACTCAAAGATAGTTTTTTAAAAAAATTACAGATGGGCTCTGTTTCATCTACTACATGACCGTGCTCTGCTCCCAGTTGAATACTATATAAAACATACATGTTAACAACCACACAGAAGTGCTTTGTTCCTGACTTCTTGTAAGAGGTTATCTGGACTTTTGATCAGCTTGGGATTTTCTGGCTGTTTCCCATTCAGACAGTAGGTCTGAATCCACTTAGCTTTCCAAGATCAGTTCGATTTGTCAAGTGAGGGTTAATGAAAAATGAGAAGAGAAAAAAAAATCTTTCCAAATTGGAAAAATGAATATTAGATCATGACATGTGGCTTGTAAGAGCAAGTGTGAAATAGTTGTGATGGAAGGGTTCCAAATTGGCAAGGACTGACCAAGAGAGGGATTTTAGGATTATGGCAGATAATTTGAGGAAATAATTGACATAGTTTACAGTGAAAAATAAAGGGGGTGGGGACCCAAACATACACACAACCCATTTTAATTTTGAAAATGATTTACAAAGGTCTTTTTAAAAAAAATTAAAGTGACAATATTATGGTTGTTTGAACAATCAGCAAGATGTTTAAACTGGATTTGGCATTTTTATCCACCTATCAAATTCTTCCCAAGGAACCTGGAGTAGGCAGATGCTGTTGTTTGATGATGCTTAAGGTATTGTTGCAAGATGTAAGTTGTTCCAAGTAAAGCTGCCTTTTGCAATTGACTGATGGTGATTGTGTCAGTGTTGATGGTATTCAAGTGGTGCTCCAGTTGTTTTGGGATTGCACCCAAGGCACCCATCCCTATTGGTAATATCTTTGCTTTTTTTTGCCACAGTCTTTCTATTTCTATTTACAGGTCTTTGTCTTTTGTGATCTTCTCCAGTTCTTTCTCTTCTATTCTGCTGTCTCCAGTTACTGCCTCATCCACTATCCAGACTTTTTGTCTTTCTTATCAACAATTGTTAAATATGGGGTGTTATGTGACAAGTGCTTGTCTGTCTGAATTCTAAATTATTATTATTATTTAGATTTAATATAGCTGCCCACTCTAGTGGACTGTATATTAACTTTAAACAAATTCATCATTTGAACACATTTGAAATATAACTACTGTTCTAATCACTGCCTCTTGTAAAGGATATTGCAAAATAGGACAACTTGAATAGGAGAGCACTCAAAACAAACGAGAGACTAAAGCATCTTCACTATAAAGAAATAATAGCTGTATTTATAAAACATAGTGAACATGGTTACTAAATTAGTTCATGTTCTGGGCTTCCATAAGACTCTGAACCATAAACAAATCAAAGAAAATTATTGCATGTAAGCTAGGCCAAACACATTAATCCATAAAAAAAATTAGCATCTTGTTAAAAGGCAGGCATTCAGCCTTTAGCAGACCTGGTTAAGCAAGTTGTATGAATACAATCAGTAATAGAGATGTGTTAACTTAAAAAAAAAAAGTAGGGGGAAGAAGCGACTTTTATAACACATTTCCAGCAAGCAGCAAATTGTATATTCTTTTTACTGATGGAATGTTTTTAAGGAAAATGGTTGTAAGCTGAGGATTACACAAATTCCTGTGAGCCATGATGGTTGCGGTGGTTACAATGCAGGCTGACTTTGCCCAATGCCAGGAGTTCGATCCTGATCAGCTCTAGGCCAGGGCTTTTCAACCAGTGGTACGGGTGCCACCTGTGGTACATTGGCACCTGGCAGGTGGTACATGAGCATCCTAGAAAAGTGGTAGGAGGGGGAGGGGAATGAGCTGAACTGGTGGCAGCACTGCACACGCCTGAGCGAGAGACGGCTGGAGCTGCAGGGCTGTCAGGGCTCAGCGGAAGCGCCAGGATCAGCGCCAGGCTCCAGCTGGAGCTTGGCGCTGATCCTGGTGCTTCTGTTGAGCCCTGAAGAAGCACCAATCAGCTGGAAAGCAGCACTGATCCTGGTGCTTCTGCTGAGCCCATAAGAAGCTTCGATCAGCTGGAATGTTGCAGCATCTCCAGGGTCTTGTGATTTACATTCAGATGCTTGGCAACTGATTCATATTTATGACGGTCACAGTGTCCCAGGGTCATGTGAAGTGACCAAAACCTGCTGCAACCACCCAGCAGACGGGGGGGGGGAATAAAAACCAAACAACCCCCCACCCCACCCCTGCTGCCAATCCTCAACAGAAATGCTCACAACAATGAAAACCTTGGACAGGAGGAAGAGCGCCCCTGGGTGGGCAGGCAGGTGTCTTGCTCGGCTGTGGCTTGGGGGGGGGGCTTTTTCAGTGCCATTGTAACTTCGAACAGTCACTAAGAGAACATTGTAAGTCGAGGACTATCTGTACTTTATCACTTTTTTCCTTTTTTTTTTTTTTTGACAAAGTTTTTGACACCTTGCTAGGCGACTGGTGGTACTCGGATGTTGCCATATCCTAAAAGTGGTACAATGGGTGAAAAGGTCGAAAAGCCCTGCTCTGGGCTGACTCAACTTTTCATCCTTCTGAGGTTGGTAAAATGAGGATCCAGATTGTTGGGGGCAATAGGCTGACTCCGTAAACCGCTCAGAGAGGGCTGTAAAAGCATAATGAAGTGGTATATACATCTAAGTGCTATTGCTATTCTTGGGCCTAGGATGATTCATTTGCTTATTGTGTGTGCTGTGCACCTGTGTGTGTTTGTAGTCACATTTGCAAAATAAATATAAAGACCTTCCCTTAAAAACATTACCTGGGTAAAAACAGTCTACCATTTGCTCCTTGCTGGAAGTGTGTGATAAAAGTCATCCTGATGAGGGCAAGTGAGAAGCTACACTGAGCAAGTGAATGAATGACAGAACATATGAATGAGTGAAATGGCATTCTGCTGAGTTATGCCCAAGTAAACGTTACAGCAGGCTGCAGCTTTGCAGATGCCTATGGAAATTCCCAACCATGCAGGTCATGGTTGTCCCAAAAGTGCTTTTTCAAAAGGCAACTAGACTTCGTTTTTCCCTGAAGATTTTATTTATTTATTTATTTATTTGTTTGTTTGTTTGTTTGTTTGTTTGTTTGTTTGTTTATTTATTTGACTTATATGCCGCCCTTCTCCCAAGACTCAGGGTGGCTCACAGCAAAAATACAAGTACAAAAATATAGTATAAATCAATTAAAATACTAATTTACAATGTAAAAACTATAAAACTATTTCCACTCATACAACACACAGTCACAATCAGAGGCCCTGGGGCAGAGTGCAACTCACACGCCCCAAACCTGCCTGCATAAATGTGTTTTTAAGAGTTTCCAGAAAGCTAGGAGGGAGGAAGCAGTATGAACCTCTGAGGGAAGTTGGTTCCAGAGGGCTGGGGCAGCAACAGAGAAGGCCCTAACCCTAGGCCCCGCCAGATGACATTGTCTAACAGACAGGACCCGTAGGAGGCCAACCCTATGTGCCCTAACCGGTTGCTGGGATTCATGGGGCAGAAGACGGTCCCGCAAGTATCCTGGCCCATTGCCATAAAGGGCTTTATAGGTCATAACTAACACTTTGAATTGTGTTCAGAGACCAATTGGTAGCCAGTGCAGCTCACGGAGGGCTGGAGTGATATGAGCATGTCTTGGGAGACCCAAGACGGCTCGCGCGGCTCGTGCTTCACTTCTCATCCAAGTTCTGACTGAATGGTGGAGGATGGAAGAATTTATATTCTTGGATGCTTCTTGGATGAGAAGCAAAACATCTTCAAGAAAAAACAAAGTCTAATTGCCTTTTGAAAAAGCACTTTTGGGATATAATTTTGCAGACTTCGAAGGCATTTGGATAAAGTGATCATTGCCCATGGACCTCACCATTTCCTTTTTTTCCCCCTTTTTGCCATAATAAAATAAAGATAACCTTTTTTAATATACCCTCAACATACTAAAAATGTTACTAAATCTAATTGCCAAGCTATTACTATTTGCTTGTTTGTTTGATGTTCTCATGGAAAGTACTCGAGATACGGGCCAAGGGTGATCAGACTAACCCATGAAGTTTTATAAGTATATAAGGAAATAAAACTGAGGATGTTTGATTATCATTGCTTTGTTTCTTATCATAGGTGTTTTATTGTATTTTGACTTCAAATGTCAAGTCACTGGAAGACACTGGAAGTCAGAATGATTTGGTACATACAAATGTAATTAACAACAGCAAAACTAGTCCATCGTGACACTAAAAACTAGTTAAATTTCTCATTAACCTTATTTAGGTTACAGTTCTATAGTTCCCGGAACACATAGACAATGGGCTTAATCAGATTCCCTTTTCAAAAGGTTGAGCTGCCCTGGGAATAAAAATCCAGAACTTTTAGGAGAGAGAGAGAGAGAGAGAGAGAGAGAGAGAGAGAGAGAGAGAGGGAGGGAGGGAGGGAGGGAGGGAGGGAGGGAGAGAGAGAGAGAGAGAGAGAGAGAGAGAGAGAGAGAGAGGGGAGGGAGGGAGGGAGGGAGGGAGGGAGAGAGAGAGAGAGAGAGAGAGAGAGAGAGAGAGAGAGAGAGAGAGAGAGAGAGAGAGAGAGAGAGAGAGAGAGAGAGACTTCTACAACTGAAGTATACCAGCAGTCCCAAATCTTGGCCAATGTTTATGTTTATGTTCATTTGCACTTATATGCCGCCCCTCTCCGAAGACCCGGGGCGGCTCACAACAAAAACACAACAACAATTTTAAAATTAACCACATTCATACCCCACACAAACACAATCAATTCGCAGGCACTGATGGCGGGACACTCTTAGGGCCGAGGGGCAGAGCACAGCTCATATGCCCCAAGCCTGTCAGCATAAATGTGTCTTCAGCCCTTTTCGGAAAGCTAGGAGGGAGGAAGCAGTACGAACCTCCAAGGGAAGCTGGTTCCAGAGGTCAGGGGCAGCAACGGAGAAGGCCCTTGCCCTAGGCCCCGCCAGATGGCATTGTTTAGCAGACGGGACTCATAGGAGGCCAACCCTATGTGCCCTAACCAGTCTCTGGGATTCAAATACTCTTATCAGTCAGTATTTGAAACATCAGAAGAGAATTCTGCATTTGAGCAACACATGTGCAGAAGGAGGCCTTGGAGTCATTCAACACACTTAGGTGTATCACATCCTGCCCTCAGCAAAACAAATTGCTGCACTTCTATGTGACACAAAGTACCCAGCTGAAGGGAAGCTTGGCCAACTAAACTGTGAGGTCAATTTAAAAGGGTTCAATGCAGTGGTGGGATTCAAATATGTGAACAACTGGTTCTTTGTGTGGATGCCGCTTCCGGAAGTCCATTCTGGGCCTGGGCAACAAAAAATTAGCTATCGGTTCTGACGAAGTGGTGTGAACCGGCTGAATCCCACCACTGGTTCAATGGATGGATGGATGGATGGATGGATGGATGGATGGATGGATGGATGGATGGATGGATGGATGGATGGATGGATGGATGGATGGATGTAGGCAGGTGAAAATAGTCCTAATAATTTAGCCCTTGAATGATGTTTAACTATATCTTACATCCTTTAATTTTTTTGCCTTTAAAAAAACTTATTTAAAAAAATGATATTTATTGGTGACACTTCTGTTCCTCTTGCTGTTCTTAAGTGTATTTTTTCACCATCATTGTGTTGTTATAAACTTCCATGGAGCCATTGCAAATGACCGTGGATACTTTCAGTCAAGATTTTGCTTTTTTCAATGTGAATCTGGAAGTTTCTTCTTCTGATATTGAATATCAGCAGCTGAGAAAATTGGGGATAGCAGATCTGTTAGAACTTGTTTACTGCTGTTCCTGCTTCTCTGCTCAGTAATTCGTGAACATATTTATAAGCCAACTAATTATCAAGAAGATTCCAAAGGGATCCTGGGGATTGTGTTCCAAAGGGGAGGCAGAAACATTTTGAGCATCCTAAAAGCAGAGGGAGAGGGTAGAGAAAGAAATAAGTATTGGGTATAATGATGCCTGTCTATGGAGGTTCTCAGTCATCCAAGTCATAGTTGTCCCAAAGATGCTTTTTTAAAAAGCAACTGGACTTTCTTTGTTTTTCCTTGAAGATGTTTTGCTTCCCATCCAAGAAGCTTCTTCAGTTCTGAAGAGAAGCAAAAGTCCTTCTAGGAAAAAGAAAGAAAGTCCAGTTGCTTTTTCAAGAATATAATGATGACATTCGGGCACAGCTGATTAATCTATTTTTGGCTGGCTTAGTCTTTATTGTTTAGAAAATTAACCACACGTACTACATTTTATTATGCCACAATCCCATTCATTTGCAAGTCTTACAGGTATAAAGGAAAAAGAAGCTGAGATATACCTTTCAATCTTCAGAGGGCCAAAATGATAAGTGATAGAAGCTAGCTCAAAAAAGAGAAATAGAAAGGGGTCCCACTTCTTCCTTGTTAACTGGATAAACTGCTGAGCTGGGAAGGGAGGGAAGGGAGGGAAGGGAGGGAGGGAGGGAGGGAGGAAGAAGGAAGGAAGGAAGGAAGGAAGGAAGGAAGGAAGGAAGGAAGGAAGGAAGGAAGGAAAGGAAGGAAGGGAAGGAAAGGAAAGGAAAGGAAAGGAAAGGAAAGGAAAGGAAAGGAAAGGAAAGGAAAGGAAAGGAAAGGAAAGGAAAGGAAAGGAAAGGAAAGGAAAGGAAAGGAAAGGAAAGGAAAGGAAAGGAAGGAAGGAAGGGAAGGGAAGGGAAGGGAAGGGAAGGGAAGGGAAGGGAAGGGAAGGGAAGGGAAGGGAAGGGAAGGGAAGGGAAGGGAAGGAGGGAAGGAAGGAAGGAAGGAAGGAAGGAAGGAAGGAAGGAAGGAAAGGAAGGAAGGAAAGAAGGGAGGGAGGGAGGGAGGGAAGGAAGGAAGGAAGGGAGGGAGGGAGGGAGGGAAGGAAGGAAGGAAGGAAGGAAGGAAAGGAAGGAAGGAAAGAAGGGAGGGAGGGAGGGAAGGAAGGAAGGAAGGGAGGGAGGGAGGGAAGGAAGGAAGGAAGGAAGGAAGGAAGGGAAGGAAGGAAGGAAGGGAAGGAAGGAAGGAAGGAAGGAAGGAAGGAAGGGAAGGAAGGAAGGAAGGGGAGGAAGGAAGGAAGGGAAGGGAAGGGAAGGGAAGGGAAGGGAAGGGAAGGGAAGGGAAGGGAAGGGAAGGGAAGGGAAGGGAAGGAGGGAAGGAAGGAAGGAAAGGAAGGAAGGAAGGAGGGAAGGAAGGAAAGGAAAGGAAGGAAGGGAGGAAGGAGGAAGGAAGGAAGGGAAGGAAGGGAAGGGAAGGGAAGGGAAGGAAGGAAGGAAGGAAGGAAGGAAGGAAGGAAGGAAGGAAGGAAGGAAGGGAGGGAAGGAAGGAAGGGAAGGGAAGAGAGGAAGGAGGGAAGGAAGGAAGGAAGGAAGGAAGGGAAGGAAGGAAGGGAAGGAGGAAGGAAGGGAAGGGAGGGAGGAAGGAAGGAAGGAAGGAAGGAAGGAAGGAAGGAAGGGAAAGGAAGGAAGGAAGGAAGGAAGGAAGGAAGGAAGGAAGGAAGGAAGGAAGGAAGGGAAGGAAGGAAGGAAGGAATTTTCAGAATTCACTACCTTTTTTCCAAAAACTTAAATGGCAGCTAAACCCAGAGGCGATGACAGTCTTCTCCAAAGCAGAAGAGAATAGAACGGGTTAAGCCCTCCCTGGCTCGCTCACCTGAGCCTGCTCTGAAATAAATCAGCGTCCCCTTTTCTGCTGCTCTCGTTGTCTGGAAATAATGCAAATGCACTCGGCTCGCAGTGACATTGTGCTGCACTCGAAGGATACACATAATAAATTGTCCCCTAATACTATTAAAGTGATCTTTTCTTCTTACTCAGTAGCTTTTGAGCTCGAACCGAGCTTTTCTCTCCCCATGCCTTGTAAGACACAGTGGTGTCATCTTCTTCCCTTCTTCATCCCGTCACTTCTGTCTTGCATTGGCTTCAGCTATTCTTTTCCTTTCTTCTCCATGCTTTAAATATAGTCACTTCATTTCCTTTATTGCAGCTGGCACTGATCTTTAGCGCCAACGATTCACGTTCGTTCCATCAAGAAAAGGCACTTGAGAATTTGAAAAAAGGAATAGGTAGCATTTTTTTCCTGCCTGCTAGGCAAAATGTTTCCCCGCCTGATGACAGGTTTTTAAACAGAATCTCCCTGCCCCCCAAAAAAATCAATCCGAATCCTCAGAAGAACTTGCACTTTACGAGACAACGTCTGAGCTAAAACAAAAGCTTAGGGCCGTGGTGGCGAACCTATGGCACACGTGCCACAGGTGGCACGCAGAGCCCTCTCTGTGGGCACATGCACTGTTGCCCCAGTCATAAGAACATAAGAACATAAGAAGAGCCATGCTGAATCAGGCCAAAGCCCATCGAGTCCAGCATTCTGTGTCACACAGTGGCCCACCAAATGTACATGGGGATCTTGAGCAGAAAGAGAAGGCAAAACCCTCCCTTTCCCCTTGACCCCCCAAACAAATGGTACTCAAGGGAATCCTGCCTGCCTCAACCAACATAGAGGCGGCACATGGACATCTGTTTTAATAACCACCAATATACTTTGCATCCATGAATCTATCTAGTCCTAGGTCTTCAGCTGGGTTTTATAAAACCTTTTCACTTTAGGCCTGCACAAAAAAAAAAAGGTTCAATCAATCAATTTCAACTTCTCGTGGGAAAAAAAAGATCTTGCAAAGTTGGAATTGATTGATTGAACTTTTTAGTCCCACCCAGTCTGCCGTTACCATCACAGCCAAGTCCACCCAATGGGCCATGCTCACCCAATTGGCCAGACTCACCCAATGGGCCACGCCCACCCTGCACCTGACAATACATTAGTGGGTTTGGGGTTGTAGTTTGGGTACTTGGTCTCTAAAAGGTTCGCCATCACTGGCCTAGGAAATCTACAATTTTCTGTTTTGTTTTTTTTAATTTTGGGGGTGGCTCCTGTTTTCTTAGATCCTTCATTTCAATTACCGTAAAAAAGGAAGGACCAACCCTACCTCCAGCTCAGTAAAAACTTGAAAACTGAAATAGGAAGGCAAATGTTCAATTAAATAAAATTAGGAAAGGAGATATTCCAGAAACCTGTGTCTATCCAGGTGCTGCCAAACTATAACTCTCAAGACCTCATCCTGCATGCTAAAAGTCACTAAAAGCAAGAAAAGTGGTGGGGTGGTGGTCACAGATTCCCAATTTTGATTTTGGTGAAAGCCAATCATCAAACAATCATTATAAGCATCTACTGTGAATGATGGCTATTGTGATTATTTCCCATGTTTCCTAGAAGAGATGGGGAATCTGTAGAGATCTTGGCAGATCCTCTTTGTTTAATTAGAACTTTGATCAGATGATAGTGCAAAGCAAGCAGGTCCAACCTGTGACCCACAGGCTTCCTGCAGCCCTGAACAGATAGCAATGTAGTTCCACAAGATAGTAAACTTTTAATATTATTATTATTATTATGTGATTTAGCAATAGCAATAGCATTTAGACTTATATAACGCTTCCCAGTGCTTTTACAGCCCAGGTTTACAGAGTCAGCCTATTGCCCCTTACAATCTGGGCCCTCATGTTATCGACCTCGGAAGGATGGATGGCTGAGTCACCCTTGAGTCAGTGAGAATGAATCGAACTGTTGGCAGTCAGCAGAATTAGCCTGCATTCTAACCACAGCACCAGTACGCTCCCACAGAGTGGGTCTCCTCAGGGTGCCGTCGGCCAGATAATGTCGGCTGGCGACCCCCCAGGGGGAGAGCCTTCTCTGTGAGAGCTCCAACGCTTTGGAACGAGCTCCCCCCTGAACTCCGTACGATGACGGAATTGCGCTCCTTCCATCGAGAATTAAAAACATATCTTTTTCGACAAGCCGGCCTGGGATAGTAGCTCCAGTACCAACAAGGCCATAATTGTTTTAGGGGATTGTTGCTTTTAAGATAATGTATTGGGTTTTAAATGATTCTGGGCCAAATTGTTTAATCTATTTTTAATCATTTTATTTTTTGTATGTTGATGTTTTTAATTGGGCTGTACACCGCCCCGAGTCCTTCGGGAGGGGGGCGGTATAGAAATTGCAAAATAAATAAAAAAATAAACTACGGCTCTTTGTATATATTCTTTGTATATTTATATATACAGTGTATATTTATCTACACTCACTGTATTATATATTTCAATGGCAGCCCAAGACAATTCCTCTTCACTCGATGCGGTCCAAATAAGCCAAAGGGTTGGACACCCACGCTATAAAGCAAACAAAGACCCATTTCCCTTGGATCTGAAATGAGATCTTCTGTGCAATGCAAAGTGACTAATTGAAGTAGATTAATCTCACACAGCTGCAACATGGGGATGGACCAATCAGTCTATTCCTTGTTGACATTCTATGGGACAAATGGATGGCTGTTTGCGTGGATGAGAATATCCCTTCCCAGTATTTTCCTTTCATCTGACTTGTCATTTTAATCTGTTTAATCTGATCTTTTGTACACAGCAAATGTAGCCAAAGGCACTGCAACGCACACTCCCAAAAATTTGCAATAGCACTTTGCAATTATTTAAAAATAAATGAAATCAACTTCTCGGGAAGGCTGAAGCTACCTTTATTGGAATAGGCTGCGAGGACTGGATCTGGTGGTCTAATTGTGCTGCGCCATCCCTCCTTATATGTCAGTGAACTGGGATGGCGTCTCCCTGAAGTGCTCCTGAATATTATCCAATAGTCCTGGACTTACAGAATGCTTCAGCCCCTTTTGCCTAGGCAATAGCTTCTGCATATCTCAGTTAAGGTTATCTTCCTTACTCTCTAAAACAGGCATGTCAAACTGCTGCCCCGTGGACCAGATGAGTCACTCCGAAACTGCACTCACCCCATTGCCAGCAATGGGGAAAAAGCTGCGATATGTCACGTGACGTCACGAGTTTGACATGCCTGCTCTAAAACAAAGAAAGTGTAGAAAACATGTAGGTCATATAGGTTATTCCAGGAGAAGAGGAAATAAATTATCTTTCAACCCACATTTATTTATTTATGCCAACCTTTTTAAATTTTTTATAAATAATTCAAAGTGCCAAACACATACAATACTGTGAGGTGAATTAGGCTGAGAGAGAGAGTGACTGGCCCAAAGTCACCCAGTTGGCTTTTGTGCTTAAGGCAGGACTAGAACTCACCATCTTGTGGCTTGCTTGCTTCCTCTCTTGCATTTAGGAAGAGCCTCAAAACATTTCTTTAAGTCTTACTGTCAGGTGCAAAAGATCAGGTCCATATGTGAAGGTCCAATTAAACTGATTTATTCTATGTTTATTTGGGATGAGTTTGATTTATTTATTTATTTATTTATTTATTTATTTTATTATTTGAATATTTATTTATTCTAGTTTATTTGGGATGAGTTTGAAGCTGTTACACCTGATGAAGTGGACAAGGCCATTGGAGCTGTTAGTAATGCCACCTGCTTGTTGGACCCGTGTCCCTCCTGGCTGGTTTCGGCCAGCAGGGAGGTATCACGGAGCTGGATCCAGGAGATAGTCATCGCTTCTTTGAGGGATGGGTCCTTTCCGGCTCCTTTAAAGGAGGCACTTGTGCGCCCACTCCTCAAGAAGCCTTCCCTAGATTCAGCCATTCTTTCGAACTATCGTCCTGTCTCCAACCTTCCCTATGTGGGGAAGGTTGTTGAGAAGGTGGTGGCACTTCAACTCCAACGGGCCTTGGAGGAAACCGATTATCTGGGTCCCTTGCAGTCGGGATTCAGACCCGGTTACTCTACGGAAACTGCTTTGGTCGCGCTGATGGATGATCTCTGGCGGGCCCGGGATAGGGGTTTATCTTCTATCCTGGTGCTTCTTGACCTCTCAGCGGCTTTCGATACCATTGACCATGGTATCCTTCTGCGCCGACTGGAGGGGTTGGGGGTGGGAGGCACTGTTCTCCAGTGGTTCTCCTCCTACCTTTCTGGCCGGTCGCAGTCGGTGTTGGTAGGGGATCAAAGATCGACCTCTAGGCTCCTCCCTTGTGGGGTGCCGCAGGGGTCGGTTCTTTCGCCCCTGCTGTTTAATATTTACATGAGGCCGCTGGGTGAGATCATCCATAGACACGGGGTGAGTTACCATCAGTACGCTGATGATACCCAGTTGTACGTTTCCACCCCGTGCCAAGTCAGCGAAGCAGCAGAAGTGATGTGCCGGTGTTTGGAGGCTGTGAGGGCCTGGATGGGTGAGAACAGACTAAAGCTTAATCCCGACAAGACGGAGTGGCTGTGGGTTCTCCCTCCCAAGGACAAGACCAACTGTCCGTCCATTACTCTGGGGGGTGAAACTTTGAACCCCTCGGAGAAGGTTCGTAACTTGGGTGTTCTCCTCGATCCACAGCTGCACTTAGACCAACATTTGGCGGCTGTGACGAGGGGAGCATTTGCCCAGGTTCGCCTGGTGCACCAGTTGCGACCTTATCTGGACAGGGAGGCCTTGCTCACAGTCGCTCATGCCCTTATCACCTCGAGGATCGACTACTGCAATGCTCTCTACATGGGGCTACCCTTGAAGAGTGTTCGGAGACTTCAATTAGTCCAGAATGCAGCCGCGCGAGCAATCGTGGGCTTACCTCGGTATGCCCACATTTCACCAATGCTCCGCGAGCTGCACTGGCTACCTATTAGTCTCCGCTCGCAATTCAAAGTGTTGGTTATTACCTATAAAGCCCTACATGGCCTAGGACCAGGTTACTTGCAGGACCGTCTTTTGCCTCATACCTCATCACGACCGGTCAGAGAGCACAGAGTTGGTCTTCTCCGGGTCCCGTCGACCAGTCAATGTAGGCTGGCGGGCCCCAGGAGAAGGGCCTTCTCTGTTGCGGCCCCTACCCTCTGGAATCAGCTCCCTCCGGGGATTCGGACCGCTCCCACTCTTCTGGCCTTCCGAAAAGAATTAAAAACTTATTTGTGTCGGCAGATCTGGGAATGATTGGTGCTGAATGTTGGATGAATGTTTTTTTTATTAAAAATTTGGGGTATTTTTTTTTTAATGATCATTTTAATTTAATTTATATTAGACTTTAATGTGATTGTTATTATCTATGTTGTAAGCCGCTCTGGGTCCCCTGGAGAAGAGCGGCTTATAAGTCTAATAAATAAATAAATAAATAAATGCACAGGAATGTGCTCAACTAACAGTTATCACCTGCTTGGAATTAGATATGGACCATTGAAATTCAAGGGAGGTTGGGCTTAGTTCACTTCTGGCTATGTAGGGATTCTAGGCTAATGCCTGTTTTAACTCCATCCCCCCCCCCAGGTTCTGCCACTCTTCTCCTATACTTGTCATGTATTGGCTCACATCAATTGGCTATTGTTTCGGTCATTCGTTTTAAGGTTTTGAGATATTCATTCTTGCCTTGGTTTGCCCATCTAGTTCTGGAATTGTCCAGATTGAGATGGCCTAGAAATAATGTTAAATACATACAATCATGTATGCATTTTTTGACCTGAATATTCACAACATTCCCTTTTGATATTTGAGCTGAAGGCGGAGAAGATGGAATGTGAACTTTGTATTGCCAAGGTCCAGCTTTAATTCTCAGTAAGTTGGGCCAGGAAATATTTGCCTTCAAAAGACTGATTGAAATAGACCTGCTAACCTGATTGTATAAAACAGCCTTCAATTGGTTTGGAAGTAGATACTTCTGCCTTTTAGAGCTGGATAGCATCTGATCTCAGATATCTGCTGAGAGTTTTGGAATCTAAAATTTTGGAGAAATAGCATGGCTGCAAACAAACACAGCTCCTAACAGATGTGGATCCACTTAGCGTATCAGCCCTTGCAAGTCCCCAGCTAGCTATCCTTAACTCTGTTCACTTCCTTGCAACAACTGGAGGTGTCCTTCATTTGCAAATTCATTTTGGCCCTTCACTTTCAACTTGGTGACCAATGCCTTGGTTAAGGTCAAATCTCTGCATTGCACTGCCCTTCAAGCAATATTGAATCAGTAAAATATCCTTTCAGTTACGGTTCTATTAGAGATAGCTATTGACTTCCTTCTTTTTTTATTGCACTATAAAACATGCCGCAGCAAGAGAAAAAAAAAGAAAAAGAAAAAAAAAACAACCAAACAAAGAAGCAAAGGTTTATTTTGCAACAGAGAATTCATGGTGATTGTTTACAGCTGACTCTTCAAGTCTTTTGGCCGCATGTTCAGAAGCCTGCTTCCTTGGGATATTCTGAACTCTCCTTCAGCTATGTTGACATGCATAATTACAGCTCACATTTTATACAGGTCTATAAGTAGATGATAAAATGATCCCCTGAGTCTTCGGTGGTATAATCAAAACACAAATGATAGCTTATATGCATCCGTTGCTTTTGCTTTAATGTTGGAAGCCAAGCTGAGTCTTCTCTGCATTGATTCACAAGTGTTTGGATTCCCTTTTGTGGTTTCTAACAGCAAAGGATAAGAGGCTCCTGTTGTCATCGTGGCTATTGTTGTTGTTTTGCCACACCAAGTGTAGAGGGTGCTGTCAGTATAGCCTTCGAGGAAAAAATAATAATAAGTTGCAGGAAAGTGCACTGTAAGAAAATTGGCATCTCCTGGAACTTGGAGGCTGCTGGGAGGAGAACCAGCTGATTAGAGGACTTTGGCAAAATCGAACACTGCTGATGGCGCTGGTGGCAGGGAGCCAACTCTGTGGTTCAAAATGAGGGAAAACTAAATATGCTCATGCACAGAGAGAGAGAGAGAGAGAGAGAGAGAGAGAGAGGAGAGAGAGAGAGAGAGAGAGAGAGAGAGAGAGAGAGAGAGAGAGAGAGAGAGAGAGAGAGAGAGCAAAGTATAGGAATAGAATAGAATAGAATAGAATAGAATAGAATAGAATAGAATAGAATAGAATAGAATAGAATAGAATAGAATAGAACAGAACAGAACAGAACAGAATAGAATAGAATAGAATAGAATAGAATAGAATAGAATAGAAGGGACCTTGGAGGTCTGCTAGTCCAACCCCCTAAATAGAATAGAATAGAATAGAATAGAATAGAATAGAATAGAATAGAATAGAATAGAATAGAATAGAATAGAATAGCGCTGGAAGGGACCTTGGAGGTCTTCTAGTCCAGCCCCCTGCTCAAGCAGGAGAACCTATATCATCTCAGACAAGTGACTGTCCAGTCTCTTCTTAAAGTAATCTGTCAACTGGGCTAATGTGCCTTTCCATGCTGTAGGGCAGATATATAGAAGAGAAGAAGAGAAGAGGATTTGTAAGAACAAAGAACAGTGGAGGGTAAAATGTACTCTAGCTAGTCCTTGACTTACAATTGTTCGTTTAATGACCATTCAAAGTTAGAAGGGTGGTCTTTTATAAGTTATCTTTTTGGGGTTGAATAGTGAACTGTTCTGCCCTACTACATCTTGTATTTTGGAGTTACTACCTAAGTGTTGTACACGTTACTGTGTATGCTTCTGGCTCCGCTGAGTATTTTAAGCAGCAAAAATTGGGTTCGTCTTAACCACAGATGGGCTTATCTATAAGGATATTTGGGAAATATACAGAACAGCAGAATAACAGAGTTGGAAGGGACCTTGGAGGTCATCTATTCCAACCCCCTGCTCATGCAGGAGACCCTATACCATTTCAGACAAACAGTTGTCCAATCTCTGCTTAAAAACCTCCAGTGTTGGCATACTCACAACCTCTGGAGGCAACCCATTCTGCTGATTAATTTTTTTAACTGTCAGGAAATTTCTTCTTAGTTATTGTATCTCATACAGTGTGTAGGGCACAAATAAATAGATAAAGCTTTTGGAAAGTACCAGTAGATACTCCTGGACATGCCCACTTGCAGATAAGCTAATTCTTGAATTGTTAATCAAAATACCGTGGAAAATGCACCATCCAGAGATAAGCCAATTGTGAAAGTTTTTATGCATCTCTGGGTGGTGCATTTTTCAAGCATCAGTGAAGGTCAGGGGGTCCTCGGTGCTCTTTGAGCTTGGTGGATTTCTAGTAGATGTTTCATTACACAAACTAGGTAACGTCATCAGTGCTACGGTAGTAAGGAATGAGGTTCTGACTGAGAACAAGGGGTGGCAAATATCAACACATCTGGAGAACATTAGATTAGGAGAGATCCTTTTAGACCAGCGGTTCTCAACCTTGGGGTCGCGACCCCATTTGGGGTCGCACGACCATTTCGCGGGGGTCGCCGGACACCGCGGGCCGCCATTTTGGTTTTTTTTATTTTTATTTATTTTTATTTATTTTATTTTTTTTTGTGCGCGCGCGCCGCGCATGCACAGATCCGCCCGCCGCGCTGAAAAAAAATAAAAAAACAAAAAAAACAAAAACAAAATGGCGGCCACGATGGGCGGATCCGCGCATGCACGGCGCGTGCGATGGGCCGATCCACACATGCGCGGATCCGCCCGTTGCGGCCGCCATTTTGTTTTTTATTTTGTTTTTAATTTTTTTTAAAAAAAAATTTCGGCGCGCACGCGCGCACACGCACCCAGGTCAGGGGCGCGGCGCGCATGGGCGGGGCAAGTGGGATCTCAACCTGAGAAAGGTTGAGAACCACTGTTTTAGACCCTGGAAAACTGGTGTGACTAAGAAATCATCAGATTTTATGGCAAGGAGGAAATCTGAATTTGAGCTGTCCATCCCCAACTATCTTAGAAGTCTGATAGAGGTCTCAAGTGATATCACATGCACAGTGATAATCATGATGCAGAGGGCACAAAATTACACACTTCCTTCACATGATGACCAGAAAGCTATATGTGATGTCATTTACCCCCCTTTGTGGATGTCCAGGGGAGCATTGTTAATTAGTATTATTAATTAGCACAGCTCCAGTTATATGCATCCTACTCTGGAGTCTGGTGGCTTTGCCGTAAGCTGGCTTCGGGGCAATCAAAAGAATATAAAGAAGTACAGGGTATTATTTCTTGCTTGCTAGCTCTCTTATTTGATGCTTTTCTATATATTCCCCCTCCGTCTGCCCCTTTCATTCTATGTGCTTACCAAGACTTAATTGCCGGATTTGATCGGTTTCATTAAAACTCTTTCCTTTTCTACTTCAAAAAGTTAATGCTGGTCATTTTTTTTTCTCTTTTTCCTGTCTGGTTTCACAGCATACCAGGGCACAGGGAGGAATAGACAATTGCTCCAATAAGAGATTGTACACACCTTAGCAGAGGAGGAACTGCTCCTAACTCAGGCCATTTTTAAATACAAAACAAAATGAAATTGTCTAAAAATACAAATTTGTAATAATTTGCAGTAATAAGCACTCTGCCTCAAAAGCTTTGGCCTTCAAAATGCCCTGTGGTGGTAAGGTTTATTTGCTACGATCAGACTGTGCCATTGGTAGCCATTTTATTACATTATTGGAAAACAGAAACATGCTGGCTAGGGAATTCTGGGAGTTGAAGTCCACACAAAGTTGCTGAGACTGAGAAACACTGCTCTAGGAAGCTTTATTTGCAAATATTTTGAGGGTTCCAGGTTGGGAAGGAAGATTTAAGCATATAAACTGATGAGGCAGTTCCTTGAAACCATCATTCCTCAAACTACATTCTCAAACTTTTTTTCTTTTCCCAAAAATGCCTAGAAGCAGTCACCAAACTGGCATTAATATGATATCTGAATCATATTAATGATTGGAGCAGTTTCCCACCACCAAATTTGCCCATCTGCTGCTCCTAGTAGCAGTAGCAGTAGCAATTGTCCTCCAACAATCTGGGTCCTCATTTTACTGATCTCGGAAGGATGGAAGGCTGAGTCAACCTAGAGGCCTGTTAGGATTGAACTCTTGGCTATGAACAGAGTTAGCCTGCAATACTGAAATTCTAACTTCTGCACCACCAGGGCTATAGGGGAGGCACAGGTTATGCAAGGCACAAATTACCAATAACTCTACAGGAAGGAGTCCTGATATGTAAAGAGTCATGAAGACAGGATTACTAGATTTCCAGCAAGTCCTTCTTTATGTCTTCATGTCCTCCATCCATCAGACTTAATCTTAATAATCATTGCCCCCAGTCTTCTTAGGACAGGGATAGGCAACCTTGGCTCCCAGAATTCCTGAGCCAGCCAGCCAATTCTGGGAGTTGAAGTCCACGAGCCATAAAAGAGCCAAGGTAGCCTACCCCTGTCTTAGGAAGTTAGTTTCTTGATCTGGTCTACCTCAAAGAGTTGGAGATAAGTGAACTCTGTTTGTGAGTAGAAGGAAGTACTATCTTATGCTGTGCAGTGCATTGTGGCATCACAACTGTAACTAGCAGGTAGCAGTAACTTAGTTTTGCAAAGCATGCCCCACATGCCAAAACTACCTCTTTATCCCCTAGTGTGCAGGGACTAGTAAGCCAAAACTCAATAGTATCAATTTAGGGCTATGCATTTTTTCTTCTTGTTGTTTTTACAAATTAATCTCCTAAAATCATGAGTGGTTTTGTACAACTCCCCCACAAACTCTTCAAAGCGGAAAAAAGTTTAGCCCTGCCCAAATTGATGTCATCGCTGTGTTGCTGGTGTGCCCGTGAGTGACACTTGGAGGCTACCTGCATAACAAGAAAACAAAAGAAAAATGAGAAAGAAAAGAAAAGAGAAGGGAGGGGAGGGGAGGGGAGGAGAGGAGAGGAGAGGGGAGGGGAGGGGAGGGGAGGAGAAGAGAAGAGGAGAGGAGAGGAGAGGAGAGGAGAGGAGAGGAGAGGAGAGGAGAGGAGAGGAGAGGAGAGGTGAAGAGAAGAGAAGAGAAGAGAAGAGAAGAGAAGAGAAGAGAAGAGAAGAGAAGAGAAGAGAAGAGAAGAGAAGAGAAGAGAAGAGAAGAGAAGAGAAGAGAAGAGAAGAGAAGAGAAGAGAAGAGAAGAGAAGAGAAGAGAAGAGAAGAGAAGAGAAGAGAAGGGAAGAGAAGAAGTGCTAGTTCTGGAAAAGTCCATCATCATCATCACCACCATCCCAGGTAAAGCTTTAATACCCATCTGGATGGTTCATGAAGTATGCAGAAGACAGAATAAAGAGAAAGTCTCTAGAAATAAAAAAAGAAGAAGTTTTTGCAAGGTCAGGTTAAAAGGCGAAGTGTTTCTTGTGATGAAAATGAAAATGAAAAAGACTGAATTCCAGCTATTGGAGTGGGTGCAACCTGTTCCAACTGGTGAACACAGGAAAACACAACACAGGCAAAGATCTAAAGATGCATTATTATTTTCTGTGATGAGCGAGTCACTCCCAGCTCCTACAGAGCCCCGTTCCAAGAGCCAAAATATACATTAGACGAAGAGCTTGAAGAAGCCGAATTCCAACTGGGACACTTCCTTTCTTAGTCAAAGCAGCTGGGAGCGGTGAACCTAGTCTGCATTGGGACTGTGATGCTGGATGGGAAAACTACAAATGAAAGCTTCAGCTTGGACCCGAAAAAGGCCCAACGTGCAAATTTCAGTTCTGAAGAAAGGGCTTATCCCTGGGATAACAAACAATATTGTTGTCAAGATCCTTTGCCTTGCCTGTTGGCTAAACTGTCTGGCAGCTTTGCAGCTTAAAATGCTGCTGGTGTTAGAAAGCTTTACCTCTCCCTAACTGCAGATTTTCAGTTATAATATATATTTTCCCTAGGAGCAAAAAAAAAAATAGAAATTTCCCTAGCAAACCCAGAAGTGTAAGACTCTCTCTAAGGCAGAGGTCCCCAACCTTTCTCGGCTGGTGAACTGGAAGGAGAGGGAAGGGGAAGCATTTTATGTGCACACATGTGACCCAAACGGGGGAGTGTCCACGTGACACGCGCTAACCCTGCCCCGTTTTCACCACATGGGCACTAATTCTGCCCTGTTATCACCACACAGCACCCCGTTTAGGCCACATGGAGCCTCATTTAGGTCACGCAGAGCCCCATTTAGGCTGTGTGGCCGCGACGCTAGCACGAGTGGGGATGAGTGTGTGCACTGGCCAGCCTGTCCCACAGCCCGATGGCCAGTAGACCACAGCCTGGTAGTGGCCCACGCCCACAGGTTGGGGATGCCTGCTCTAAGTTGGTGTTTTACACACTATTTTGGGCCACCTGGGCAATCTGCAGCAGGCCGTGGGGATGGTGGGTGGCCCTGCAGGTGGGCGGGGTGGGGTGGGGAGGCAGAGCAGGGGTGAGCAGGGGGGTGGGGCGAGGTAGTTTTGAGGCACTTGGTCTCTGAAAGGTTTGCCATCACTGCCCTATAGCATTTTGGACAAATGGCTGTCCAGTTTTCTTTAAAACCTCCAATGATGAAGCACCCACAACTTCTGAAGGCAAGCAGTTCCATTGGTTAATTGTTCTCACTTTTAGGAAGTTTCTCCTTAATTCCAGGTTGCTTCTCTCCTTGATAAGTTTCCATCCATTGCTTCTTGTCTTGCTTTGGAGAATAAGTTGACCCCACTTTTTTGTGGCAGCCCCACAGATACTGGAGTACTGCTATCATGTCACCCCTGGTCCTTCTTTCCTCTAGACTGCCCATACCCAATTCCTGCAACTGTTCTTCATATGTTTTAATCTCCAGGTCTTTAACCATCTTTGTTGCTCTTCCTCCTGCTGCGATCCAGCCAAAACTCCTCCCCTGTCACCAGCTGCTCTTCAAATGAGATGAAAAGTCTCTACTAGAATCCGGGAAAGTGTTTGTCTGTGCAAAAAAATAGAAGACTAGAGAATTCTGTCTTCGTTTTCTCCCTCTGTCTGTTGCTCCCACCCCAAACCTTCCTCTGTGTTTCCAAAGTAGCTTGAGTCCCCCCAGGGCTTGCTACGTACATGACTACAAACACAGGCATGCTAATTGTATACACACAATTAACATCACACCTAGAATTTTTCCCAAAGAAAAATCGTGGGAAAATCCTGCTTTTTGGTGTACTCCCATGCTAGGGGCTCTAAATTTAGAAGTATCTTTCTTTCCTCCTTCCCCATCTCACTGAGATGCTACTACTTCTTCTTCTTCTGTCTCCGCACTGTCTCTTCCTCAGTCTGCACCTCACTGGATTGTCCCTTTTCTGATCTGAGTCATTAAAGCAGATCTCTCTGGATTCTTATGTTGCTTTGTGGCTGCTCCAAGTCCAGAGGAAAATCTTCTGTGAAGCTAAATGATTAAACTAATGGATCAATTTCCTAATAATGAAAACAGAAAGCATGGAAGGCGTTATTGTTAATAATTCATTTGCTAATAACACTAACATTAATGAGGTTGAAAAACACTGCTCTATCATTTCTTCCAATCAGAACTGCCCAACATTGGTGGCATGGGATTCTCACCATTTCAGTGGGGGAAATTCTATTCTATTCTATTCTATTCTATTCTATTCTATTCTATTCTATTCTATTCTATTCTATTCTATTCTATTCTATTCTATTCCTCTACTCTACTTCTATTCTATTCTATTCTATTCTATTCTATTCTATTCTATCCTATCCTATCCTATCCTATCCTATCCTATCCTATCCTATTCCTCTATTTCTATCCTATCCTATCCTATCCTATCCTATCCTATCCTATCCTATTCCTCTACTCTATTTCTATTCTATTTCTATTCTATTCTATTCTATTCTATTCTATTCTATTCTATTCTATTCTATTCTATTCTATTCTATTCTATTCTATTCTATTCTATTCTCCTAAATACACATATCTCAGATCCCATCATATAAAATAAGACTTCTGTTCTAAGGATTCAAAACTGTGCGCCACCACTAGATGGTAGCAAAGAGTTCCTGGAAATTCTGACTCTGCCACCCTCTCATGGTTGTTTAGATTTTAACATGAAAAGAAGAAGAAAAAAAAAACCTTGAAATTTCTCTCCTCCTATTGAAACATCATTCTCCCCAAAATTATGAAATGCAACCTCTCAGCCACCCATCCGTTTTTTGTTTTTTGTTTTTTGGTTGTTTTTTTTTTTTTTTTTTTTTTTGCTAGATCTGATCATTTACTATCTTTCAGAATGACTGGTGGCAGTTTCACTAGAAAGGATTCATGCTAGAGCTAAGAATTAGTATCCAGCTGCAAAATTCAGGATAAACACTAGAAAACCCTAATTTTGCTTCTATCGTCTGCTCATCCTTGATATGGCAACCTAGATATCATATTCTAGCTTGGAATATAGGAGAAGACTCTGAAAGCCTGCCCTTCTACAGGCAATCCTTGACTCACAACCACAATTGGGGCCAGAATTTCCATTGCTAAGCAAGGAGATCACTTGAGTCCACTTGTAGGACCTGTATTGCCAGGGTTGTTAAATGAATCACTGCAGTTGTTAAGTGAGTCACACAGTCATTAAGCAAATCCAGTTTCCTAAAAGTCCCAGAGGAAACAAACCATACTGAAATTACAACGGATGGGAAGCTTCTATCGCGTTTTCCCCAAAATAAGACCCAACCAGAAAATAAGCCCTACCATGATTTTTCAGCATGCTCATAATATAAGCCCCCATCCCCTCAAAAGTAAGCCCCAGTTAAGATCATCAATCAGATGGACGATTTAGTATCATATTTCCCCGAATATAAGGCCTAACCGAAAAAATAAGCCCTAATGTGTCTTTTGGAGCAAAATTAATATAAGACCCGGTCTTATTTTCATGGAAACATGATACTCGCCCCCTCCTGCTGTGATCCAGCCAATCTTCCTTGCCTCTTGCTGAAAAGTGACAGCCAAATACAGTGCCATTTTGAGGAAGGAAACAGATGGAAACAAGCCTGAAAGCCCTAAAGTAGACTTAAAAAGTTATTAAGTGTTGACCTAGGCTAGGGGTAGGCAACCTTGGCTCTTTTATGACTCGTGGACTTCAACTCCCAGAATTCCTGAGCCAGCATGGTTCAGCTTGGAAACTCTCCCTTTCCCCTCAGCCTAACTGGCTCAAGAATTCTGGGAGTTGAAATCCACGAGTCAGAAAGCGGCCTAGGCCTAGGCCAGGGGTAGGCAACCTTGGCTCTTTTATGACTCGTGGACTTCAACTCCCAGAATTCCTGAGCCAGCATGGTTCAGCTTGGAAACTCTCCCTTTCCCCTCAGCCTAACTGGCTCAGGAATTCTGGGAGTTGAAATCCACGAGTCAGAAAGCGGCCTAGGCGTAGGCCAGGGGTAGGCAACCTTGGCTCTTTTATGACTCGTGGACTTCAACTCCCAGAATTCCCGAGCCAGCATGGCTCAGCTTGGAAACTTCTCCCTTTCCTCTCAGCATGGCTGGCTCAGGAATTCTGGGAGTTGAAGTCCACCAGTCATAAAAGAACCAAGGTTCCCCACCCCTGCCCTATGTCAGGGGTCCTCAACCTTGGCTCTTTTATGACTTGCGGACCTCAACCCCCAGAATTCCTGAGCCAGCACAGGGGAACTATGGCCCCCTCATGACTCGTGGACTTCAACTCCCAGAATTCCTGAGCCAGCCATGCTGAGGAGAAATGGAGAGGTTTCCATACTGAGCCATGCTGGCTCAGGAATTCTGGGAGTTGAAGTCCATGAGTCATAAAAGAGCCAAGGTTGCCAAGCCCTGACCTAGGCCATCCAAAGATGACCCA